>JAKUCV010006428.1:0-36744 GCA_028386065.3 Turnera subulata
GTTTTTATTACTGTTGGGCCATTGGGCCAGTTTTGATATGTTACTGTTGGGCCATTGGGCCGTGTTGAGATATTATCGATGTTTTTGTTATGGGCTGTTGAGCCCGAGTTATTGTGATATACACTGTATGCTAGGTCTTGTTGGGTTGGGTTGTCACAGTTCCGGCACGTGTTTACTGTGTACGGTAAATACGGGTCGGAGCGCTTCAGCTTTAATAATGCAGCTTGTCTGCATTACGGAGCAAGTCCGGTTCGGACCAGAAATAACTGATACCCCCTTAGTTATTTTCCGGTGTGATTTTTCCTATGGATTTAGGGACCCGAAAAATACCAACTTTGGTCCGAAAAATCCACGGAAAAATCTCAAGCGTGGGAAAACCCTCGGTTTCGGAAAACGACGCCCGATTTACCTTGAATTAATTACCCAAGATTAATTCAACGGTAAATCATGGTAAAAAGACTTTTACAGTCCCGGTAAAAATCCAAATTTTTACCCAAGCTGTTACATTTTACTTATAGTAGTTAAAATTAATATTAAATTACACTTAGAGATCAACAATTATAGGCATAATATTTTATTTTTGAGTAAAAAAGATAAAATATCATATGATTCTCTAGTTTTAATATTAAATTTGACCTCTATATCTTAAAAGAAAGTTGTAAATTACTTCGTACAAAGTCACAAATCCGTTGTAAGATAATTATGTTTTATAAAAAGCGGCTATCATAGTGTTTTACATGACTAAATTTTTAAAACTAATTAAATTGTTAGACATGTATAACATGGACTGGTTGCATTTTACACCGCAGAAAGATAAATATGTGAGAAACGGGTATAATTTTTTGGGAGAAAATTGGAATGATAAATGTGCTGCAAATAAAAATGCCAAAATTAAAATTTTGAAGTATTTTTTTGGTGAATTAAAATTTTGAACTCTAAAAGACCAAATCTATTTTTTAGGTTAAATTATCAAGTAAACTTTCCCCAAAGACCGAAATTACTTTGGTTCGATTGTGTATTTTCCAAGGACCAACCCCCTTTTTTAACTTGCAACAATTAATAAATATACTACTAAAATACAACTGTTTATCAGATCACAAAAATGTAAAGTAATTTTTTTTTCACTTTCAAGACCGCCTTCACATTAAATGTATTAAATTTATAAAAAATTTTATATTTCTAATTTTTTTCACATGCCACACTGGTGAAAGTTGGTGTAGAGAGGAATTATCCCAATCCTATATAGTTGAGTTATAATGAATGAATGTGTGACAACAACAATAGAAACCCATCGTTTCATATTTTATTAGCTGATGAGGGTAAAAATTGACAAACCCATGCTTAAAAAAAATTATACACTAAAGTTAGTGTAAAGAGATTGGGATGTGCTACATCAACTGATGTATAGTATATGGATATTCTTATTAGATACTTTGGCTTGTTAGGTATTTTTTTTAGTAAAAAGGTGGCATTTTTTTTGCATAAAATCCATCATCCGGTAAATATCATCATACATGAAAAATGAAAAAATATGAATATCGCTTGGGATAAAAGGAGTAACGAAAAAAAAAAAACAAATAAGAAAAGAAGTGATAGCAAAGCGCCGTGTATACTACAGTCACTATTTTTTTGTTAGAGGAGAGCCATTTAAGTGAAGGAATGGGATAAGATAAGAACACTAAGAGGCAACGATGAGATGGACAAAATTTTCAGAAAAAAAAATTGAAATGGAAGAAAAAAATAAAATTGAAGGACACATGGGGCTGCCACGTTCAAGACTCTATTAAGGACTAAAAACATTTGTACTGGTGAAGAGGGAAAAAAAAGGGTAATTCTATCCTACCCTGGGCAGAATGCTGGGTAAACTTACCCATGCCTAGTTGGACCAATAAAAAGTCTGCTTTTAATTTTTTGTCTGCTACTTGCACATTTTTTAAAACTCATTTATTTATAGAATTACCCACAAACTTTCCAAAATTGCACTCCAATGGTAACATGTGAGTGCCAAATCTTTTGTGAATGCGCTCCAATACATTTTGCGAGTAATAAGCTGTAGTGAAATCCAAAAATATTCTTTTGGTACATCAAAATTTTTGAAAAAAGAAAAATAAATATTACAAAATTATAAAATATTATTGTTTCCAACCATTAAATAATAAAAATTTCACACATAAATATGAAAAAATAGTATCCAATTCAACCATTTTACCAAAATATATTTTACTGACACATAATATCATTTCTTTATAAAATTTGAATGTTACTTATTTTAATAATATTTTCTCAAATTCATTAAATATTAATTTTTTATGTAATATTGCATAAAAGTACTCAATACTATGTCAATAATATTTATATTAAAAAATAGAAATTTATCATGATATATTCTAATTCTTTTGATAAGATTAAAAGATTTATGTAATAACCAGGTAAGTCATAATCAAGTAGAATTATTTATTATTTTATTTTCTAACATTCAAGTTATTTCTTAAACTATAAAAATCAGTCCTTGTTGCATTGGTCTTTGTTGCACCACTAGCAGTGTAATTTTCCTTGTTTTCTTTTACCGTTGAGGCTCCAACAGATTGTATTGTGTCATTGCCTCAATGACCTTCGTTTTCTATTCCTTGTTTCTCCATGAATAAAATCTTCGATTAGTATAAAAAAAAACTATAAAAATCACTATTTACAAAAATTAAACTTAATATCTATATTAAATCAAACACAAAATGTTTGAAACTATTGATTCTTAAAAATGATAAACTTCATTAATAAAAGTAAGTTTGTTTTTTTTTAAAATTTTGTATAGATTATAGTATGAGTTTTATATGTAGTTTGAAATTTTTCTTTTTATTTTAATATACATATAAATCTTACTTATCATAAGACTTTAGAAACTTACCAAAATTGCACCTCCTACCCACAATATGAACTCCGTTCCAAACTCCAAAGTATGCACCTACTAATGGTAATAGAGGCAAATTAGCAGGACCCAGTAGGGAATCCCCATATGGGGAACGGGGATTGGGGCAATTTCGTCCCCGCAGGGACAGGGGTGGGGGGCATTTTGGCCCCGTGGAAAATTTGATAACAGGGACGAGGAATGTTCCCCTGACCCATGGGGACCCGACATATACAAAAATACAAAGTTATCCTTGAGGAATATATTGATTAATATATATCTAAAATGCTGAACTATATTTTTAAATCATTTTGTCTCATTGCATATTAAAAATTATTCTTGAGATATAATCAAGGTTATTAAACCCGGCCCGGCCATTGACCCGTTTCAGTGGCCAGGTCACGGTTTTAGAGGTCTAACCGGGGTCCAATTGGGTCTGACTGGTATTGGAAATAATAGTAAAAATATATAAGATTTTTAATAAAAGTCCAATCAAAGGTCTGATCATGGTCTGACCAAAATATTTTTTTGAAATCTTTGACTTTTGACCCAGACAAAACCGGAAACGAGTCAATAAAATCAGGAAATCCGTCATGACCCGGCCGGTTTTTTATTTGGCAACATTATTTATGTCAGAATATTATTTTACTTATACACTTGGAAATATGATGATTGCTGGCCACACATCGTCCCTAATTTAGTTTCCTAATTTGATATAAACACAAAGTTTCAGTTGGAGACCTGGCGCATGCATTGGAATAATACAGACTATATTAGAATTATCAATTAATTTCATTATTACTGGTGTGTGCCTAGTTTTTATTATGTAACAGCCCGGGTAAAATTTTTGATTTTTACCGGACTGTAAAAGTCTATTTACCGTGATTTACTGTTGAATTAGTCTTGGGTAATTAATTCAAGGTAAATCGGGAGTCGTTTTTCGAAACCGAGGGTTTTCCCGCGCTCGAGATTTTCCCGTGAATTTTTCGAAACTAAGTTGGTATTTTTCGGGTTTCGGAATTTCTCGGAAAATCACACCGGAAAATAACTAAGGGGGTATCGGTTATTTTCTGGTCCGGATCGGATTCGCCCGTAATACGGACGAATTGTATTATTGAAATTCACATGAGTAATAGTATTTTTCAGCTTATAAAAGGAAGAGAAGCCGGTGGAAGAGGAGAGGAAGAGAGGAAAAAAAAAGAGAAAAAAGAAAAGGAGAGGAAAAAAGAAAAAGAGAGAAAAGAAAAAAAAAGAGAGAAAAAGAAAGAAAAGAGAGAAAAATAAAAAGAAAAAGAAAAATAAATACAGAAAAAAAGAAATGAAAAAAAAGAAAACAGAAAAAAAGAAAAGAAAAGAAAAAGAAATTCAAAAAAATAGAAGAAAATAAGAAAATAAAGAAAAAGAAAAAAAAAAAGGGAGGAACAGTTCATCAACCCAGCTCCTCCGTCACTGTGCACGGGAGGACGACCGGCGCCGTCCCGAGCTTCACCGCCACCAGTCTCGACCTCGCCACGCCGTCGCCGACCGAACCCCATCGACCCAGTCGCCTTCCGCCGCGAGACTCGCCTGGACGCGCTGACGACCCGCCTGCAGACCCGGCGGATCTGCCCCCTCGGCGTCTCCCTCTTCCTGCCGGCGCTGCAGCGCTGGTTTTCCGCCGCCCTCGCGCCGCCCTTCGTCCGCCGCAGATTTTGTTGTGGTCGCTCGCCCTTCCTCGCGCCTGCCGTCGCGCCGCCGTCGCCAAACCCGAGGTGAGCAACCCGATTCCTGCCTGATCCGTCCGATTGTATTCGGGTCGCAAATATGGTTCTGGGTTGTTGGTTACTGATGGGCTTGGGCTTGGATGTTGGGCCGGGTTTGGGCTTGCACAGTGCATGGCCTGGGCTTGGTTCTGTTCAGCCCAGCCCGGATTTCTTTTATATATATATATATATATATATATATATATATATATATATATATATATGTATTTATAATTTTTGGATTCTAACTAAAATCTGAAAAAAAATATAATTACCTTGAGAAAATTATGATCTAATTAATTCTGGTATTTTGAAGAAAATATAAATGTATATAATTTGGTAAATAATTAAGTTTTGTTTTGGAAACTATTATTAAATTGGAAAAAAAGAATATATATGTAACTAGAAATAAATTCTGGAAATTTAATATGTATATTATTTAGTCTGGAAAATTATTATTTTGGTATATGTATATAAGTATGTATTTTGTAAATTATATTTAATTATATTTGTGTTGAAAGATATTATTACTATACATATTTAGAAAAGATAAATACTATATATATATTTTCTGGAAATTAAATATATGTATTATTTTCTCTGGAAAATTGTGTTTGTCGAAATTATATATATATGTACTTTGGAAATTAAAAGAAATTATATTTTATGATTGGGAAATATTATTATGTATATTAGAAAAAGATAAATACCATACATTATACTTTCTAGAAATTATAAATAGGTCATTATTTTTCTGGAAAAATATGATGATTATTATTTTGGGAATTATACTTATTTTATGAAAATGTGTTTTGAAAAAGAGTTTTAATTAAAATATAGTACCGAAATTATATTCGGATATACGTATGGTTAAATATTTTCGATAAATGGAAATAATAAAGGATAAGTAATCGGGATGGGATTAATTCGTAGTATTGGCATCATGACATACTCTTGTGTGCATTTATGTGAATATATGTCGTTTTGTGTATAGGTTGGATATCGGGCAGTTTCCCGAGGAGCCGGCGTCGGACCGGTCATAGTTTCCGGAGTTGAGTAATCGGCCAAGGTGAGGATGGATTTCCTTCAATATGTGCCTTATTACTCGGTTATTGTGTTTGGTGTTGTTGCATTGTTGGATGCTGTGCTTTTGTTGTGTTTTGGCTCGGGATGTCTATCCCGGTGCTAGTTTGGTATTTTTGGGATGTTTATCCCCGTGTCGATTTTCTGTGTCTTTTGGAATAAGTATAATGGCATAATTAATGAATAGTGACAAGGATGTCGATCCTTGGTATTTTGGTTAGGGATGTCGATCCCTGAGTTTGGTTTTTGATGACGGTAATGTAATTGTCACGTGGTAAGTAGAGGTACGACCGGATGGTTTGTGACTGTTTTGTGGTGCCATGATCTGGGTTACTTGTGATGGGCATGTTGATGCCGGTTTGATTGGGATGTTGATCCCTGAGTTTGATATTGGGATGTTGATCCCGGGTTCTTTTTGATCTGGCACCAGGAACAGGTTGATAACCTGGTACGACCCTAGCTTATCCGTGACGGGGCCCGGAAAGATAAAATTGGATAATTGATTTTATTTGAGTCTTTTCGTTGGGCTGTTTAGCCCGTGTTTTTGACTTGAGTAGTTATAGTGTGCATACTGATCGTCTTTCCATTGTCGTGAGCACTTCGAACTCACCCCTCACCTGCGGGCTTTTATCCCGTAGGATGAGTTGTTTCATGTACAGGTTTGGTGCATTCCAGACAGGCTGTAGCGTTATCCCTTGGACAGGGCTTGGATCCATAGTTTGCATGTGTCGCATACAGTGTTAGTGAGTATTTAAGTCTTCCGCTGTGCATGTTTTCACTATTATTGGGCCATTGGGCCGGGATTTATTATTTATGATGTTTTACTATTTTGGGCCGTTGGGCCGAGTTATTGTTGTATATACTGTATGCTGGTCTTATTCTGGTTGGGTTGTCACAGTTCCGGCTCGGATTTACTGTGTACGGTAAATACGGATCGGGGCGTTTCATATTAAATGTCCAATTAAATACTTCAAAACCAAATAATAGGGCGAGCTTCAATGTAGTGTCCTCACATGAAGTCTTTTGTTTCACCAAGGTCACCTGGTTCATATTGGAGTGTGGGTGGGTTATGGGATTTAGATAGCTTAAGCTTGTATAAAAAAAACTAAGTATATGGTTATGTTATTGTACACCACTTTAAAATTCCTTATATAATATTTATGAAAATTATTTCATTAAAAAATTTAAAATTTTATTTGACTATATTGTAGCTCAAAATTTAAATTTATTGCAAATCTTTTTGGCTAATTATAAGAGTTTTTTATATCGTAACTGAACGTGATATGTATCAATGTGGTAGAAAGATTCATAAAATTTTTATGATTATAAGAAGACTAATAATTTTTTAATGAATAAAAAAGCTAGTAAATTTTTTTTTATGATTACAAAAATATGATACGACATAAGTTATAGTAAAATGTTTGTTTTTAAAATAAATACAGTAAAATGTTGTTAGGAAACATCTCAACCGCTCTATCACGCTAGAAGCATAAAAGTATAATGTTATAATATGTCAAACCATATATTCAACTTGCGCAACCAAGACAAATTAGGGTAAAGATATTTGATTTTAATTTTTTAAAAAATTAGTAAGCTTTGATCATTGTGCTAAATAATGGGGCTGATGAGGCTAGTGCACGTGAAACAAGACCTATCTATAGACTATTAATGGATGGGGCCAAAAAATACAAAATATAAAAAGACAGGTGCTATTTTGCAATTTAACATCATTTGTATAAAGTATATTTTATTCTTAACGGACCCACAAATCCAAGTACAGTAATTTTATTTGTCCAGATCATCTCGGGTAACATTACCCGCAATCTTTCCTCGGGTATGATAGCAATGCCCAAAAAAAAAAGGTGAAAGGTGCAAGTTGGTGCAAGGAGAGGTTGTGGGTGGACACGTGGCATAACTCAATTCTCCCTTGCACCAACTTTAATATATAGTTATAGATTGTCATTCTTTTTCTTTATGTTAATTATTTTTGGTACATATAAAGTTTAGGTAGAGCAAAGTTGTCCCAGATTAAGATGGGGTTAAATTAATAGGTTTAGCAAGCATTACATTAATATTTACATATTACTTAGTTAAAAAAGATGATGGTGACTGGTGAGATTTGAATTCTCAACCAAAAACGAGCCATGAGGTGCTAGTTGAACCCAACTAATTAAGCCAACTACTTGATTATTTGTGTTAATTCTTATGAATATATTTATATTTCAGTAATGTAAAATTAGATAATGACAACTAATAAGAATTGCACCGATCATATCTGGCATGGTAATAGATACTGTAAATTATATATTAAACATACTTACTATTTGCTTTTCTATTAATATGTAATTGAATTGGTAAAAGCATCATTCATCAAAGAATAATATATGTAATTGAACTGGTGGTCGATCATAATAGTTTGTAAAAAGAAATACTATAAGTCATTATAAAGACATAGCAAGAACAGTAAAAGTATAACGATATTTTTATCCAATATTAATTTTTCAAAATATCAAATTGAATAATGCAAAGTTTCAGGAAAAAAAAAAAACAATGGTCATACACATCCTCATCTTTAAATTTTAAAAAGTATTTTATAAAATGTACAACTTTTTCTAAAGGAATGAATGGCACAGATTTTATGCTGTTCTGCGTCTCTTAAGGCAATTGTAGTCCTATTTGACAATTCTTATTTCTTCAAACTAATTAAATTATTGGGAATTAAGAAATGTGTTACATTTGTCTGGTAATAGAAAATTAGTAAGACATGTCTGAAATTTGGATCTGACGCTACGTATCTGAATGAGACATGTCGTAATGGCATGGTTGTGATCGAAACTGAAGCCATCGACTTATAATTGGAAGCTTGGATTCTGTAGCTGTTAGTTGGGTGGGTACTGGGTAGTGAAATGCATTCTCATTGATCCAGTTACTATTCTAAATCTTTCAAGCAATTTTGGTCGTTTTCTTTATGTGAAAACCCAAGGATTCCGTGAACTTCGGACTTTCTCTGACTGTGTTCTGGATGAAATCAAGGCTAACCCATGAATGGCGGCCTAACAGATAGGGAAGGGGTACGTGAAGTAGGACAGAGTTTTGATTTTGACAAGATTGACGATGTATTCAATCTAGTTTAGGAAGGAAGTACATAAAGGAGAAAGACAAGCATTAATTAATCATTATTCAGCTACTTACTTTGTCCCCTAATTATATTAAGCATGCTTCTCCAAGTAAGAGATGGCAACAGCAGCATGGAGAGCTGCTCCAATAGGAAGGACCTCCTCATCAATAACAAAGTATGGGGAGTGCAAATGTCTCACTGATTTTACTGTCTTATTCTTTGTGCCCAGGAAGAATAATGCAGCCTTCATTTGCTGGGAGTAAAAGCTGAAATCCTCTGCTCCCATACTCCCAGAAGAAAGTCTGACATTGGATTCCCCAAGCATAATTTCCCCGACTAACTTTGCATGCTTGTACATGTCCTCGTCATTTAGCGTGGGCGGATAATGCCTTCTTTCCTCCTCCATGAAGTCTACAGAAGCAGTGCATCTATGAACAGCACCTTGAGTCTCTACTACCTGTTTGTTAATCAAACATGTTTGCAAGGCTTGTAAGGTTTCTTTGAATATGTGATCTTCTGCTTTATTTTGTTTTTTTTTTTTTTTTATTCCAGGCATTGCAATTTTAGAGAGGAGCCTGGTATTTGCTAGGTATTTTAGTGCTTGGGCCTTAGATTATCATATCATAGTTCTTACCTCCTTTACCCTCTGCTGAAGGCAAGACAGGCCTTCTTTAGTCATGCTCCGAATAGTACCTCCAAATCTCACAGTTTCCGGTATCACATTTGCAGCTTGGCCTGCCTCAACAAACCCAATTGAGATCACCTAGGAAATTATATATACAAGCATGAGAGACACATCAGGAACTAACATAAAATAAAACAACACCGTTGCCTTAATTTACTTATTTAATTTACACCACAAGATCATCTTTAAGTTATTAAAAGCAGGGGAGGAAATTAAGGTTACCCTGGCTTCCAGAGGATCTGTTTCTCGAGAAACAATCTGTTGCAGTGCAAGGATGGTGAAAGATGCAGCAAGAACAGGATCTCTTGTACCTTTTTGAGGTGCAGCGTGCCCACCAATTCCTTTCAGAGTAACAACAAACCTTCCTGAACCGGCAAGCAGCGGGCCGGGTCTTGATTCAACCGAACCGATGGGCATGTCTGGCGCAACATGTAGGCCGAAAATTGCTTGGACTTTCTCAAGAGCTCCTTGTTCCAGCATATGGTAAGCGCCTGCGTGACTCTCTTCCCCAGGTTGGAAGACAAGCTTAACAGTTCCCTTCATTGAGTGTACATTTTTAGAAAAGTAAATTTATTCAGTTGAGGCGCAGACGTGAAAGTAGCGAAAGGCAGATTTGGGTTATGAGAATGTGACTGATCAAACCTTCAATTTATCCTTCTTACGTGCAAGTAACTTTGCTGCTCCAAGCAACATGGTTACATGAGCATCATGGCCACAAGCATGCATTTTGCCGTTGTTCTTGCTCTTGTGTTCCCACTCTACCAATTCCTTCCAGTTCAGAAATTTTGGACCCAGATTGAATTAGCCACATTAGTGAAGCAACAGACTAAAAAACTTCTTTCACACGACGAAAATTGTCTACTATTAACAGTGCATCAGAAGCAGACATCTATATATCATCACATTGGGCATTCCATTCCATGTAGAAATTTTTTAACTTTTTTTAATTTATAGTATAGTGATCAACTAATTTGGATTTACCTTGGAAGATACCTCAACTATAACTTTGGCAATTGCAAAAAATAGTATACTACAAAAAAGAGGGAACATTCAAAATGTTGCACATGTCCAACCAGGAAGTCGTTTTGAAGAAGAATATTGGTTTACTTTCTTCTTGGTTTACAAAGGGAGACTCAGACTCAAACACAGGACCACCTTCAGCCCTGCATACAACCATAGTACAATTTTAGCTATAGCTCGTTAGTTTACTTTTTCACCTGACCCGTTTTGTATTGTTTCCCCTTCCGCATCTTTCTTGCAAGTCCAGCTGCAATTATCTTGACGCGGGGGATTGCTATCCTTGTAGCAGGGTCCGGGTGAATGTGCTTCAATTGCACTCACCAGTTTATTCAGAATCTAAAAATGTTCCAGTTGATTTGATTTTGGAAGTAAATCCCAAAGTTCAAGGATATACAGTTTTGGGGCCAAATTGCAAGCTTAATTAGGTAGGACAGAGCCAAATTAACCTAACCCTTAAATCAGCTTTTGCAATAATGGATTGGAGCATGAATATGAAATGCATGTGGGTTAATTAAAATACACCTAGGGCAGGTTTAATCACCTGGTGTAAGCTGGTGATTAAACAAGTTTGTTTCTTATCATGCCCCCAGAATTTTATTCCCAGTCGACTAAGAAATATAGATATTATATATATGTCACGCCCAAAAATATAAATACAGATACAACACATGGGACTGGGTTGAGTAGTGGTGGCATTAACCTGGATGGGGAGTGCGTCCATGTCTGCTCTGAGACCAAGCCAGGGCTGCAACCCAGATCCAACCGAACCCACCAACCCAGTCTTTGCAAAAGGCCATTTGTACTCAATCCCAAGTGAGTCCAGCTCTGATCTTATCAGTTGGCTGGTCTTGGTCTCCTCAAAAGCCAGTTCTGGGTACTCGTGGATCCTCCTCCTTATTCCTACCATCCAATCAAAGACTTCTGGTTCCCTAGCCCATCCCAATAACTCCGTAGTCAACTCTCCTAACCACCCTGAATCTGACCTAACCTCCAATCCCAGAGAGGATTGAGGCAAAAATGCCCATAAGCATAGCCAAGAATATATCCAAGTCAAAGCCATTGGGTGAAGAAGCATTATTGTCAGCATCAACCTAGCTCACAGGTCTTTGAACGAGGTGTATTTCTTTCTCTATCAAACATGTCCTTAAATTTGTACACATATATGCATCTGGAACCTTTTGGAAGTCTGTAGATTTACTACTTGTCTTTTTCTCCAAACCTCTTTCGTTACTGTCTATTATTGCTTATTGAGCAGCCTCACCTAAATATTCAGTCTCGTCTGCCGTTTCACTTTCGGTATGTTCGAAATGAGAATGGGAAAAACCGCCAAACAATTCTTATAGTTTGTGGTGACACCTCAAATCCCACATCGTTCAATCCAATGAATCCATCGTCCAATTTGTTCTTGTTGTCGAGTGGAGAATATTTTGTAATGTAATTCCATTTCAAAAGAATTTTATTATTTTATGCGTTCCTCTTGAACGTAGTTATCAAAATCCGACCGGCCCAGCTAGTTCAACCGGTTGTAATTCGAGAGCCAAACTGGGTTTTAGAAGGGTTGGACAAGGCAAGCCATATAGCTGACCTGGCCATTTTTTCATTGATTGGATTGTGCCATTTTCAAATCACAAAATAGAAAATTTCTTTAATTTTTTTCCTATTTTTACACGAAAATAGCAATGTTAAATGAATATTTTTTATTGTAAGATTTTTATTTCTTTATAATTATAGAAAAATATTAATATATATATATAATTATTTAATAATTATTATTCCGGTTTAATTATATTGAACTTCGGATTCGAACTTGGGCCGACCAATGAACCATGATTCATGTCCTTTTCTAGGTGTGTTTCTAGGCCAGTTCTGCTTGAAACACTTATCCAAATTCTATTTCTTCAATGCGCTATAATTTTTGGTCCCTCAAATTCTATAGAATATTTATTATCATCCATCATTCATAACTTTATATTAATTTGCTCCGTAAACTTTAAAACCTTAATCTCTAAACTATAATTCTAAATCCTTAAAATCTCAACTCTTAATCCCTATACTCTAAGACTTTAAACCTTAGATAGCAAATCCTGTTGATCGCCCCTTGCAAGTATATAGGATGTTGCAATATTCAAGGTCGTCTCACAGGAATCTTTGCTAAGTACTACTAACACAGTGTGATTTATGGTTATCTAGAAATTGAACTTCGAATAGAGATTGAGTGATGAAAACAAATAAGCGAGCAATGGTGGATATTAAACTAGAAATCAATAATAATAAATATCTAGGACTTCGGGGAATTCCTTGCCAAAACTTCCATGCAATTAAGCTCTATGGCCAGCCTATGTAAAATCTATGAATTAAATTTGAAAATAAACTCCTTTAAAAGAAACGATAAATCTAAATTAGATCGATAGCCTACTCTCGTAGCGTCGAAAATCTCTTCCTAATTTATTTTCCACTATCCATTTGCTAGTGTTAAAACAAAACTAAGAGCATTAAGCAATTTACCTACTTAATCTCCAATAAAAGATTCGTCTCCCTCGAGGTCGATTTTTAAAGTCCAGTTTATGTTTTTCTATAGGCGAACGACGTTGTCACTTAGCGTTCCCCTATTATTGATTTATGCTAAAGGATGGCTAGTCAATTAACATAGTGAAGATTTATAAATTGAATTAAAGGAGAATAAATTTAGAAAATAATATTTTATTAATATATGCATGGAAATAATTGATAAGTTCAACTCCTCATCCTAGATTGAAAAATTAGCAAGACATGGCTTTAATGAAAATAACAACATTAAAAGAAATCATCATAATAGAACAAGGGATAAAGAGATGAATTACAAGTGAAGTAGAAAAAAAAAAACCTTGAACCAGATGATGATCTTCCTCTAAGCTGAAACTTCCAAAAAGCTAGAGCTAAAATTTGCTTAAGTGTTTACAAGAGAATAAAAGGTAGAATTAGAATACAAAACTGAAGCTAAATGCCAAATGAAATCTTGATGCTTTGGAGCTTGGAAGGTCTTATATTTATAGTGGTGGGAAGGGGCAATGTGTGGATGAAAGTCTTCCTCCAAATTTAGTAAGTGACCAAGTTATCTTAACCACCTTTGGATAATACTTTCTTTTCTGTAATAAAATTAGTTCTTTTACTACTTCTCATGGTAACCACCTTAGACTCTTTCCTTGTTGACTCTTTTGAGCCTTTTGGTCATCCTAGAAAAGCTCTAGGACTTTTTTGAAAATTTTTAATTAATTTCCTGCTTCGTCAACATGGGCAGGTCACGCGTACACAGGCTGACTGTGTGAAATTGTCTGCATGGGCAGCTTGTGCCGGACTACTCTTCTTCTAAAATCTATCCATTAATCTTTATTCCTGCGCAAAAACACTTAGACACTAGGACAAAGTGGATTTTAAAAATAAAGTAAAGAAAATGTTAAAAAATAAATAAAATAAATAAACTTTGCAAGTCAAAAACCGTAAAATGGGCCCGAAAATGAGTGTAAAATTTACACTCATCCCACCCCAAACTTAAGATTTTGCTTGTCCTCAAGCAATTGTCGTAAAAACCGGGATGAAAAACTCTTACTCATCGGGATCAAGGCAACCCAATCAACCAAAGTTGCAAGAAAGTGTCTGAATGCCACAAAAGAATCCACGGTATTCAACCTGCAAAAATTCTGAGAAAAAATACCAAAATGGTCCGAGTGTGCACTTTGTTAGGTAATTGATTGCATTGGTCAAATTCACATCTTTCCTCTTCACTTGCTAAAAATGGTAAATTTGACATTTAGAAGAAAAACGAGGTCAAATATGCAGATTCACTTTCAAATCTCCTTTAATAGCAAGGATATATTCACAAGGATCAAAAGAGCTTTTATTCGGGTGAAATGAGACTAAGGTTAAGCTAACAAAAGATTGGAATGTGAGGAAAAATAAAGATGTAATTGCATAAAAAGAAACTTACCAAAGCTCTAGCCAAGAGATATGTTTTTGGTTGGTTCTAAGATTTTACTTGAGCAATGGAGAGATCTTATTTGGCCCCTTTTTTTCTCTCTTTTTTTTGTCCAGATATATTTTTATCTTCTTTTCTCATCATCATTTTTTTTTTCATTTCATCATTTTTTTAATTGAGAGAAGAACAATGCAATGGGGCATTTTTCGGTATCTACATGGACTGCTTGTGAACCAAAATTCTTCCTGATGTTTGGCTAAGAACTAAGGAAAAGTTAACTTTTGAGCAATTACATGAAGGAATCTATATGTAAAAATAGAAAAATGCAGAGATAGCCCTAAGCTCAAAGGGTTTAGGGTGGTGAATGTGGGTACGAAAACAAACAATGGCTATCTAATGGGCTCAAAGTGTTATGCAAGGGTGTATGAATATTTACATGGATAGGCTAAGTGGAAAAGTGGATAATGCAAAGAATGCCTTTATCCTATCCTTGTGAATTATCCTTGTGAAAATTTCGCCTCGATTGGATCATGAATCTGTTCTAAAATGTGAAATTAATGCCAAATATAAAAATAAAAAGAACATGCAAAATGAAGAGGTTAGAGGAAATTTAACCAAATTCGATGCTTTACCCAATAAATGTTACTCGCTCCATTCAGGAATTTGCCTCAAGACTTTGCAGGCTGAAACACAATGAATCACTCGAGACAATATCAAAGAAATCTCTTGGTTTTTTTTAGATCGAGTCCAATTAGGCCCAATGTGTAATCTGTGACTTGCAAAAATTTTTATTCATGCAAAGAAAATAATAAAAACAAAAACAAATTCTAAAAATTTTATTCATGCATGCTGGAAAGATAAAAATTGAAAAATAAATAATTTATTTGCCCACTCTAAACTTGAAATGTGCAGTGTCCTTACTGCACTAGAATATAAAAAGGATAACAAACTCCAAACTGAAGCTGAGACGAGAGAGCCTCAAAAGTTAATAAAGGAAAGAAAGAACCTGTCTTTCTCCTTGTTGGGGCTATCATTGGGATGTCTTCTTATTGATGCAAAAGGGAATAATTTTGGTTTGCCTCCTACACAACGCTTCATTAACGTCTTGTAGCTGGACTCGATGCTCCTCATGCTGAAGGTGAGTCGGAGAACGATTTCACTACCTCTATTCCGGTAGGCTCTCTAGGATCATAAAGCCTGGATAACAAGACTTGGTTTCCAATTCTGAGGTCTTGTTTTTGGACGCTACCTCGTGCTGGTGTTTTGTTTCTTTTCTGCCAGATTGATGAGTATAAACTGAGGGATTAATCCTTATAAGATCATAGGTGGAATACACAATTGTCTTCTTGTTTCGTCCCTTATCTTCCTCTCCCTCATTTAAACTCACATTTATGTCATCTGGACGTGTGGAGTTTGTTCCCAATAATGCATATTGGAGCTTAGGAGTTAAAGGTTTAATCTTAACCTTTGGAGCATTTTCTTCTGTCGAGTCTTCTGGCATCACACCTATTTTCTCAAATCTCGTGTCTTCTTCTGTAGACGCCAAAGACAAGACTTCAAGTTGGCATGCATAGCCTGCTATTTCAGGATTTGAATCCTTAACGCTTTTTGTATGGGCGAGACATGCCAACAAGGGATTTGCACAGTGTGCGTATGCTGCAATTTCTTCAACTGCTTCTTCAACAATGTCAATCCGGAAGCATGAGTCGTCTGGCAGCCCTTTACGGATCACTTCATCAACATTAAAGCAAATCTTTTCAGACCCGACTTGCAATGTGAGCTTTCCACCTTTGACATCGATGATAGCTCCAGTAGTTGCCAAAAATGGCCGTCCCAGGATGATGGGAACGTGGTTATCTACTTTCATATCTAGCACCACGAAATCAACCGGGATAAAAAAGTTTCAAATTTTGATAGGAACATCCTCCAAAATGGCCACTAGATATTTGATTGAATGATCTGCCAAGTGGAGCGACATGGCAGTTGGTTCATATCCCACATGTTTAGCTGCTTGCTGATCGATAGAGGGATAACGCTTACGCTCGCGCTAAGAACGCAGAGTGCTCTCTTGATGTGTATCTTCCCTATGTCACAAGGGATAGTGAAAGTTCCTGGATCCAGAAGCTTATTCTGAATGATTGCACTACATTCTTTCGTCAGGGCCACTATCCCATAATCAGTTAGTTTATTCTTATTGGATATGATGCCCTTTAAGAGTTTACTATAAGCTGTCATTTGGGACACGGCCTCGATGAAAGAAATGTTGATGTAGAGCTTCTTTATGATCTCTAAGAAAGGTCCAAACTTCATATCATGGCAAGTGGATTAAGCCTTTGTGGGAAGGGTATAGGCGGAAGATAGGCCTTTACTTCATCTTTCTTCCCCTTCCCCTTTTCGGCCAATACAACCTGCTCATGTTCTGCAGGCTTGTCTTCTTGCATGGCCTGGCCGTGCTCTGCTTCTTCTACCAGGTTTGAAGGTGCCTGTCGCTCCTCATACTGAGTTCCACTCCTAAGAGTGATTGTGTTATATTGAGCTTTGGGATTAACCTCCGGTTTGCCTGGTAGTCGACCAGAATTGCCCTGACTAGGGCTAGCTTGAGTGATCTGACATTCAAGATTGTTGATTTTGTCAGAAAGCCCTTTAACAACTTGACTCTATTCGTCCATGAAAGTTACCCTGAATGAATGGAAGTCATCTTTAGGAGCCTTTTGGTACGCCTATTGATATCCCCGTGGAGGTTGTTTTGGAGGAAATCCATGGGGACCCCTTCCAGCTCGATTTTGATTGGCCTGTTGAGGCTTCCAGGAGAAGTTAGGGTTGTCCTTCCAACCTAGGTTGAAGGTGTTTGAATAAAGGTCCCTCTGGACTTTGTAGCTAACTTGCTTCTCGTACGGTTCCTCATACCCTCCCTAAACTAGGCATTCTGAATAACTTCCTTCGCATCTAGCACAGGAATGGGAATTTCCTTTCCCATTTATAGTTTTCATGAGAGTATCCATTTTGGCATTTAGTAAGTTGACCGCATCAAGTACAAATACCCCAGCAGGTTTTCCACCTAGTACCTCAACTGGCCATTCAAATTTGTTGCTATCGATGTGTTCGAGCAGATCGTACACATCCTCAGCATCTTTGGCCAAAGAAATGCCTCTAGCTGTAGCATCAACGTGTGCACAGAGGCACTCATTCAGGCTAGCATAAAATTTTTCCACAACCAGCTAATCAGGTTGGCCATGCTGTGGGCACTTACTTAATGCATCCTCAAACCTTTCCCATGCATCATAGAAAGACTCATCAGCCTTTTATTTAAACCCCATGATATTGTTTCTGAGTTTCATGGCCTTGTTGGGTAGGAAAAAAAATTTCGGGAAAGCTTCGGACAAGGCTGCCCATGTAACAAATGTCCCTGGTGGTTGTGCGGTTAGCCACACCTTTGCTTTATCCTTGAGTGAAAAAGGGATGGCATCTTCGGAGGCTCCATTTACTTTGATGGTATCAAAAATCTCCCGGAAATCCTGTAGAAGCTGATTGGGATCTTCAATAAAGAAGTCCCCGAAAGGATCTTGCTGGACCATTTTGATTAGGACCAGCTTTAGCTCGAAATTTTTTGCTTGCATAGTTGGACGAACCACACTAGACTGGGCAAGGGTTGCGTCCGGGATATAGAAATCTCGACTAGTCTTCGCTGAAGAGGTCGAGGATGAGGTCCATATTGGACTCCCTCGATACCTTCGATGATGCGTCGTACGTGTCCCTGAATCTCTCCTTCAGAATCGGTTTCGTCTTCTTCTGACGTCTTCTCGAGTTAGTGCTTGCGGATATGTCTCCAAAAGGTTTTTTCGATCTCGAGATCTGGTTTTCCAGGTGGCACTCCTGAGCTCCTTATAATCATGCACTAGAAAAATCTGAAGAAAAAAAAAACACGGGTAAAAAGGAAAAAGAAAAATCTAGATTAACCTAATCACAAAGTTAAATAATATTAAAGTCGATCCCCGAGAACGGTGCCAAAAACTTGATCGCCTCCTGTAAGTATACAGACTGTTATAACATTCAAGGTCGTCTCACATGGATCTTTGCTAAGTACTACTAACAGTGTGATTTATGGTTTTCTAGAAATTAAACCTCGAAGAGAGATTGAGTGATGAAAATAAATAAGCGAGCAATGGTGGATATTAAACTGGAAATCAAAAATAATAAATATCTAGGACTTCGAAGAATCCTTTGCCAAAACTTCCATGCAATTCACCTCAGCATAAGCAAATTATGTTCTGTCACCACATGGCCATCCTATGTAAAATCTGTGAATTAAATCTGAAAATAAACTCCTTTAAAAGAAATAGTAAATCTAAATTAGATTGATAGCCTACTCTCGTAGCACCAAAAAATCCCTGATTTCCACTATCCATTTTCCAGTGTTTAAATAAACTAAGAGCAATAAGCAATTTACCTACTTAATCTCCAATAAAAGATCCGCCTCCCTCGAAGTCGGTTTTTAAACCTTGGTTTATGTTTTTCTTAGGCGACCGACGCTGTCATTTAACGTTCCCCTATTGTTGATTTATGCCAAAGGATGGCCAGCCAATTAACATAGTGAAGATTCATAAACCGAATTAAAAGAGAATAAATTCAGAAAATAATACTTTATTAAATATACATGAAAATAGTTGACAAGTTCAAACCCCTCATCCTAGATTGAAAAATTAGCAAGATATTGTTTTAATGGAAATAACAACAATAAAAGAAATCATCATAATAGAACAAGGGATAAAGAGATGAATTATAAGTGAAGTGGAAAAAAAAAACCTTGAACGAGATGATGATCTTCCTCCAAGCTGAAACTTCGAAAAAGCAAGAGCTAAAATTTGCTTAACTGTTTACAAGAGAATAAAAGGTAGAACTAGAATACAAAACTGAAGCTAAATGCCAAATGAAAAGCTTGATTCTTTGGAGCTTGAAAGGTCTTGTATTTATAGTGGTGAGAAGGGCCAATATGTGGCTGAAAGTCTTCCTCCAAATTTAGTAAGTGACCAAGTCATCTTAACCACCTTTGGATAATGCTTCTTTTTTTTAGTAAAATTAGCTCTTTTACCTCTTCTCTTGGTAACCACCTTAGACTCCTTCCTTGTTGATCTTTTGAGCCTTCCTTTATTTAATTTCTTGATTCGATAACATGGGTAGGCCATGCGTACACAGGCTGACTGTGTGAAGCTATTTGCATGGGCAGTTTGTGTTGGACTGCACTTCTAGCCCAAAATCTGTCCATTAATCCATATTCCTCCACTGAGACATAGTGGATTATAAAAATAAATTAAAGAAATTGCTAGAAAACAAATAAAATAAATAAAGTTTTCAACTCAACAACTATAAAGTGGATCCGAAAATGAGTGTATAATGTACACTCGTCACCTGTACTTCTATATCATAAAATTTTTTAAATCCTAAACTCTAAACTTTTGCATTTGGAGTTAATGTTTAGGATCGCAATTTGACAAGCTAAGATTTAAGAATTAATATTTAATATTTAACTAGACTAGACTTTTAGGGCTTTCCAGGGACATAAAATTCATAATTTTCGGACCTTTCTAGAAAGAGCAGCACTCAGTCGATTTTGGCCCAGACTCGCAGAAATTTCTGCACCGACCCAGGCCCAATATTTATATCATAACTCGAGCTAAAAAAATTCAATTTAGACATACTTTGTATGTACAAAAAGCTAAGAGCATTTTCTAGAATTTTGTAGAAGAGCCCAAAATCTAATTCTACCATCTGTAAGTCAAGGGTTCCCGTGCAAGTGTATGGTTAGAAAATAAAAAAAAGTAGCAGCTTGGAGTGCAAGTCAATAATTCTATTTCTATTTAAATTAGGAGGTCTTTGACGACCTCAAACACTCAAGAACAGTATAAATAGACCCATGGAGTCGATATATTTAGGAGACCGAGTTCAGACGGTGAAGCTCTACCAATTGTTTAGGGTTTAGGTCATACACACTAGTAGGTTTAGGGCTTCTTCTCTTTTTGATCGTCTAGGTGATGCCGAATTCCCAAGAAAGGTTTAACGTCTATTCGCCTCAACTTTCCAGCAAGATATTGAAGATCCAGAGTCACAGAATCATCATTTTTTAGAAGCAAGGAGATCGACATCATGGGCAACAAAAGCGGACACCAGTCTTTTTGCAGAAATCGATTACACCTGCTCCTCTATGCGGTTTTTCTATTATTTGATTCCATAATGAATTTTGGTGTTGATTTGGTTTTTATTATTTTTATATGAAATTAAAGCCTTGATCTAGGATTAGAGATGTAGCTAATTACTCTTATGCTTTTATAATTTTATTTGGATATGTTCTTGAAATCTTTTGTGTTTGTTTGATTTGTGTGCTGAATTGTTTGTTGGTTGCTTGATCATCAAGTTTACATTATTTTAGATCTGAATCTTTATTGATGGCAAACATGAGAAAGCTAAGTTCTTGATTAGGTTTTAGGTCTAAACATCATAGATTGATTAGAAGACTAGAGATGCAAAAACTAATAGTTGTTCTTAAGGTTGATAAATTGTCTATGCTTAATGAATTTAGTTACAAACTATTCTAGTGAGAATTAGGTAGTTATGAACTGAATAATTGATTCAGCATGCGAGAGTTGAGACTTAATACCTTAAAAAAATTAGCCTACATTAATCAATAGACATCCAGGATCTTAACCGGATATATTATTTGCATAAGTAGTGATTGTGTGAACCCGAAAGTCCTAGGTTATTTTTATTATTGCTTACTCGACATCAATCACCCTTGCCGATCTTTACTTTAACTTTGCTTTGCTTATTTATTTAGATTTTAGCATGCCAACTCTCATCAATAATTGATCTTCCTAAATAATCACAAGTTGTTACTGACGTAGTACTTAAACTGTTCTCTGTAGGATCGACCTTGATTGCTATAACAGACACTGTGTGGTTGCAGGTTAATCATAGTGTTTAGTTTGGGTTAAAAAACATTATTACCGAACCTTTGACCAAGTAGGTGGTAGCCTAGGCACTCGGAGAATACTCTGAACAGTCATTGAAACCTGAAAATAACTATTTTGGTTCAAGAAATGACAAGAAGGCTCTAGTCGGAATTTCTAAAATCTTTCAGAATTGCAGAACATAATGGAATTGGCCAAGCTATAAAAAGGAAACCTTAGATTGCTTTGGCCCTCTAAGAAGAATGTTTCTTCCATCGGAGTGACAAAGATTGAGACGAATAGAGTTCATCGACAAAGACCATATGAGGAATTCAGAAAAACTCAATTGGTAACTCTCCTTGTCGCTCGCTCACCAAGCTATAAGCTAGCCTATTCCTCCTTCCAAGGGAGGAACCCTCAACAAAGAAAACGATAGTCGGAAAAGGCATCTTTGTCTTGATGTGTTTTTTTCTTATCTTTGTGTTTTTCCACCACATAGCACTCTTCTTTTATTATACTCTCAACTTGGAAAGTATAATTCTTGTTTTCAAACTTGGCTTTTTGTCTCCGGAAAGGTTCAAACGAAATTTTCGGTGAAAGAAAGGGTAGAATATTTTCACAAAATCCCAAAACATTTTCGATGTCCCAAAGATTCTTTCCTTTGAAAATTTTGTCGTTATCCTAATAATTGGTCAATCATTCTGGTTGTTTTATGCCTACAAATGCCAGTTTTTACCAGTTGAGTTTTCTCTTCTAATGGCTTCCTCTACATCTTCCACGCCTTCCAACACTTCCATCAGAGGCCAACTTGGACAAGTTGATGGGACGATACCTTGAGTGATGTGCGATTGCAATGAGACTGCTCTTGTTTGGGTGTCAAGGAGTGACATGAACCCCGGTAGACGCTTCTACTCATGTGGAAACTATGAATGAAACGCCCCGACCCGTATTTACCATACACAGTAAACACGTGCCGGAACTGTGACAACCCAACCCAACAAAGCCCAGCATACAGTGTATACAACAGGAACACGGGCTCAACAGCCCAAAAATAATAATGTCAAAAACAACATAATCGGCCCAGTGGCCCAACAATAATAAAAATAATGCACAGCGGAAGACTTATTAACTCACATAAACACTGTATGCGACATAGATGCAAACTATGGATCCAAGTCCTATCCAAGAGATAACGCCGCAGCCTGTCTGGAATGCATCAACCTGTACCAAAAATAACTCATCCTACGGGATGAAAGCCCGCAGGTGAGGGGTGAGTCCGAAGTGCTCACCGACGAAGGAAAGACAATCAATATGAACACTATAAATACTTAAGGTCCAAACAGTAATAACAACCAAATATAAACCAATACAAAGACCCGACCCAAAATCGGTCCAAGACCAAAAAGACTCAAATAAAATCAATTTCCAATTTTAACTTTCCGGGCCCCGTCACGGATAAGCTAGAGGTCAAACCTGGTTATCAACACATTCCGGGTGCCAGACCAAATCCAGAGAACCCAGGGATCGACATCCCAATAATACGAACCCAGGGATAGACATCCCAAAAATAATCACGGGATAGACATCCCAAGCATAGACATGCTTATAACAAGAACCCAGGTCACGGCCACCACGAAACAGTCTTAAACCATCGAGTCGTACCACTACCTATCACGTGACAATTATATTATCGTCCTCAAAATCAAACCACAGGGATCGACATCCCTAACCAAAATACCGGGATAGACATCCCATCCAAAATACCAAGGATCGACATCCTTGTCACAATTTATTATTAATCCATTTAATTTAGTGCCAAAACGACTCAAGGATAAACGTTCAATAACCAATCACAATACTGGGATAAACATTCCGACAACAATCACAACAAATGCAATCATCAACAGTGCAATAAACATCAAGCACAATAACCGAGTAATATAGGCACATATCGAAGGAAATCCATCCTCACCTTGGCCGATTACTCAACTCCGGAAACGATGACCAGTCCGACATCGGCTCCTCGGGAAACTGCCCGATATCCCAAAACCTATACCACAAAACAATATATACACATAAATGCACATAATCGGTATACTATGATGCCAAAAATGCGAAATACCCCATCCCGGTTCATATCCGTTATTATTATCTTTTACCGAAAATATTATCCGTACGTATATCCGAATATAATTTCGGTACCATACTTTAATTAAAACTCTTTTCAAAATATTTTCATATAATAATTATAATTTCCAAAATTATAATCTCCATAATTTTTCCAGAGGAAAATATTGATATAGTATTAATCTTTTTCTAAATATATATACTAGTATTTTCCAACACAAAATATAATTAAATTTAATTTTCAAAGTACATGCATATATATATAATTTCCACAACCATAATTTTCGAGGGAAAATAATATATATAAATGTCCAGAAATTATTTTATGTTATTTATATATTTTTCCAAATAATATTAGTTTTTCTCCAAAACATAACTTAATTATTTATCAAATTATATATATTTATATTTTCCTAAAAATACCAGAATTAAATTAGAAATAATTTTCTCAAAGTAAATATATAATTTTTTTTCAAAATTATATACCAGATTATGAAATAATATATATATATATATATATATATATATATATTATAATTTTTTTAATTAAACGGACTGGGCCATGAATAGTGCCGGCCCAGACCCTGCACAGTGCCAAGCCCAGGCCCGTGCAGAGCCCAGAGCAGAGCCAGCCCACGACCCATCATCACGAGCCCAAATCCAACAAGCCCAACACAACCCTGAAATCCGGGTCAACCCGGCGACCCATGTCCGGGTCGTCTTCCTCACGGCTCACCTTCACTTGCAGAGGCGGCGCCGACACGGGACGGCGAGAAAGCGACGGTGGCGAGGCGTGCGCGACAGTCTGCAGGCGGGGAAGGGCGACAGCGGTGTGCACGAGGGAAGGAAGGAGACGAGGCGCAAGCAGCGATCCGACGGCTGCAGCGGCAGCAAGAGGAAACAGCGGCACCGCTGGCTGCTGGCGAGCAAGGAGGAGAAGGAAGGGGTTGGCGGCGCACGGGCTGTGAGGAGGTGATGGTGGCCGGCAGCAGCAGTAGGAGGAGTAGAAGGATATGGCGGCGGCGGGTTTGGTGTGTGGTGGCGGGTCGGCCGGTGTGGGTGTGTTTTTGTTTTTTTTTCCTCTTTTTCTTTTGTCTCTTTTTTTCTTCTTTCTTTCTTTTTTTCTCTCCCTCTCTTTCTCTTCTTTTTTTTTTCTTTCTTCTTCTTTTTTTTCTCTCCTTTTTTTTTCCTCTCTTTTTCTTTTTCTTCTCCTCTTCTTTCCCTTCCTGCTTTCTTCTTCCGGCTTTAACTGTTTTTTTTTACTGTTCCACATGTGAAGCTTCAAATAATGCAGCTTTGTCTGCATTATGAAGCGAGTCTGGTCCGGACCAAAAAATAACTGATACCCCCTTAGTTATTTTCCGGTGTGATTTTTTCGAAAATCCCGGAACCCGAAAAATACCAACTTAGGCCCGAAAAATCCACGAAAAAATCACGAGTGCGGGAAAACTCTCGGTTTCGAAAAACGACGCCCGATTTACCTTGAATTAATTACCCAGGATTAATTCAACAGTAAATCACGGTAAAAAGACTTTTACAGTCCCGGTAAAAATCTAAAATTTTTACCCGGGCTGTTACAGTCTACCCACCTTAAAAAAATTTTGTCCCTGAAATTCCGTCTTATCCGTGGGTCCTACCACGGTAAACTTCTGGTGTACTCCACCAGGTGTCCAAACTCAACCCGAGATACCGCTTATACCCTTAAGCGACATCTCATCCTCTATAAAAACCAAACCTCATGACTGGCAAACTCACACACAGTCATGGACTCTCCAATCTGATCTCGAACAACCTCTGACTCCGAGAACAACAGCTACATCGGTGGCACTGCCTTCCCAACAAGCTCCGATGAAGAACCTCCCAAGAAACGGTTCAAAACCAACATCATCGGCCTGAAGGAACACATGGTCGTCTCCCCAAAACGGCGAAAGAAGCTTGCCATCAAGAAAGCTGAGGATAAGAAGGGCAAGGCGACGGCTGAAAGCAGCACACCGCAGCAGACTCTGACGCAGCTGAACGTCTCACTGAAGAAGATCAGCTCGGCGGTGTTGCAGATCGAACTGGCGTGCGCGGAGCTCTTCCCTCACATGAAAAACGTCCAAAAACTTGTAAAAGACTTAGAGAAGCATGTAACTCAATAGAGTTCTTCTTCTCCTATTGTAAAACTATTTTGAAATAAATAAAATAAGTTTCCTTTTTTTCAAATCAAAAACTCTTGTTAAATTATGAAAACTCATGCTAACAGAAAAATTAAAAAAAAACACAAAGCAAAACAAAAATCAACAATAAGAATATAAAATCAAATATAAATAAATTAAAAATTAAATCTCGTTTATCAAAACCAAAATATATAAAGAAGTTAAAATAAAACACGTTTTCATGATCGATGCTCGTATCGGACGTAAACATCCTCGAACCCAAGAAACGTGACAAACGGAGCTAACGGTGACGATCACGAGAGCGTCCTGTGTCCCTCGAAAGAAACGCACCCACTTGTTCACAAATTCCGCATGAGCCAAAAATGTCTGTCAGGTCTCGCATCTCTCCACGATGTTCGAACAGCTGTAAACTTGTCGCACATGCACTCCACTCGAGGTGCGGTCCTATCGGTCTAGCCTCAACAATCACGAATGCATGTGATAAAAGATGCAGAAAAATATAGTAAAACCATGAAAAGAAAAGACAAAGTAGCCAGAGCGAAAGAAAATTATGAGATGGAAAAAGGCTGAAAAACTCTGGCATTGCAGCCCGAAAAACGTATAAAGTAACAAAGTAATAAATGAAACAACGGCAAATTTTCAAAAGCAAATCTTGAAAATCGAAAACAGTAAACACGCTCCCCATAAGAGTATAAAAGACGGAGCGGTGAGGAGTAAATCATCAAAAGCATTAAAAGCAAACAAAATGCTCAGAAAAACAAAACCACAACGCTCAAAAACAAAATACCCACTCGTCCAAACACGATGCCTGCTCCATCTTCCGTTTTCTTCATCGAAGGTGCCAATCTAGGCAGAAGGAACCATATGGCCTACAGCATGGTCAACGAGCATCCAGAAGAGCTACCGAACGAGCTCGGCAGAATGCCGCGTCAGGTCTTCGTCGACAAACTCTACTCATCACTGTTCTTCATCACTCCCATGGAAGAGACCTTCTTCCTGGAGGACCATGGCACTCTGAGGACCTCCTACTACGGATCGGCGAACTCCATCATGTTCTTCATCTCCGAAAGGCTTCAGGAGTTCAACCTGGAGTCCACTTGCCACTTCCTGGAGCAAGGTACCTACTGCCAGCTCTCGATGACGGCCCAGAGCATGCCCAGAGTCACTCGTCTGCCCGTAACTTGGCCAAAGTCCCGACTGCTGGTGTGGAACTGCAGAGGAGTCGCAAGGCGTTCCCAGGAGTTCTCGCGTACTCTGAGGGACCTCAAGAACCAATACAAACCAAACATAGTTCTTCTGACGGAGACCCAGTGGCAACCTCAAGACGATCACGGTCTCATCCCACTCCGGTTCCCTTAAGCAAACCGGTTCGAGCTTCCGGGACAGAACAACGCAGGCGGCATGTGGTTCTCGTGGAGCGACAGTATCCAAGTCAACATCAACAATGACCCCACTAGCTTTAGGGTCAATGTCGTTCCTAGGCGATAAATGTATTTTTCCTTTTTTATAAAATATCAAGGTAATATTTATGCTTGTAATCAAAATATTAATACTAATATTAATAATATTTGTATTTCCGCATATCTACGGCATCATTACCTCATATGTGTATGTTCTGCGACAGCTGGCATCCCTTGACTGGATCCATAATGCACTAACTAAAATGATATAAATTAATTAACCAATGGAGCGAACTATGCAAACAAGAACAACAACACACAAAGACTGCCCAACAAGACCTAATGCCCGCTCCGCTACCAAAATGAAACGCCCCGACCCGTATTTACCGTACACAGTAAACACGTGCCAGAACTGTGACAACCCAACCCAACAAAGCCCAGCATACAGTGTATACAACAGGAACACAGGCTCAACAGCCCAAAAATAATAATGTCAAAAACAACATAATCGGCCCAATGGCCCAACAATAATAAAAACAATGCACAGCGAAAGACTTATTAACTCACATAAACACTGTATGCGACATAGATGCAAACTATGGATCCAAGTCCTGTCCAAGGAATAATGCCGCAGCCTATCTGGAATGCATCAACCTGTACCAAAAATAACTCATCCTACGGGATGAAAGCCCGCAGGTGAGGGGTGAGTCCGAAGTGCTCACCGAAGAAGGAAAGACAATCGATATGAACACTATAAATACTCAAGGTCCAAGCAGTAATAACAGCCAAATATAAACCAATACAAAGACCCGACCCAAAATCGGTCCAAGACCAAAAAGACTCAAATAAAATCAGTTTCCAATTTTTTCTTTCCGAGCCCCGTCACGAATAAGCTAGAGGTCAAACCTGGTTATCAACACATTCCGGGTGCCAGACCAAATCCAGAGAACCCAGGGATCGACATCCCAAAAATACGGACCCAGGGATAGACATCCCAAAAATAATCACGGGATAGATATCCCAAGCATAGACATGCTTATAACAAGAACCCAGGTCACGGCCACCACTAAACAGTCTTAAACCATCAAGTCGTACCACTACCTATCACGTGACAATTATATTATCGTCGTCAAAATCAAACCACAGGGATTGACATCCCTAACCAAAATACCGGGATAGACATCCCATCCAAAATACCAAGGATCGACATCCTTGTCACAATTTATTATTAATCCATTTAATTTAGTGCCAAAACGACTCAAGGATAAACGTTCAATAACCAATCACAATACTGGGATAAACATTCCGACAACAATCACAACAAATGCAATCATCAACAGTGCAATAAACATCAAGCACAATAACCGAGTAATATAGGCACATATCGAAGGAAATCCATCCTCACCTTGGCCGATTACTCAACTCCGGAAACGATGACCGGTCCGACGTCGGCTCCTAGGGAAACTGCCCGATATCCCAAAACCTATACCACAAAACAATATATACACATAAATGCACATAATCGGTATACTATGATGCCAAAACTGCGAAATATCCCATCCCGGTTCATATCCGTTATTATTATCTTTTACCGAAAATATTATCCGTACGTATATCCGAATATAATTTCGGTACCATACTTTAATTAAAACTCTTTTCAAAATATTTTCATAAAATAATTATAATTTCCAAAATTATAATCTCCATAATTTTTCCAGAGAAATAATAACCTATTTATAATTTCCAAAAAATATTTATATAGTATTTATCTTTTTCTAAATATATATACTAGTATTTTCCAACACAAAATATAATTAAATTTAATTTTCAAAGTACATGCATATATATATAATTTCCACAACCATAATTTTCTAGGGAAAATAGTATATATAAATTTCCAGAAATTATTTCATGTTATTTATATATTTTCCAAATAATATTAGTTTTTCTCCAAAACATAACTTAATTATTTATCAAAGTATATATATTTATATTTTTGTAAAAATACCAGAATTAAATTGGAAATAATTTTCTCAAAGTAAATATATAATTTTTTTCAAAATTATATACCAGATTATGAAATAATATATATATATATATTATTGTTTTTTTAATTAAACGGACTGGGCCATGAATAGTGCCGGCCCAGACCCTGCACAGTGCCAAGGCCAGGCCCGTGCAGAGCCCAGAGCACAGCCAGCCCACGACCCATCATCACGAGCCCAAATCCAACAAGCCCAACACAACCCTGAAATCCGGGTCAACCCGGCGACCCGCGACCTATGTCCGGGTCGTCTTCCTCACGGCTCACCTTCACTTGCAGAGGCGGCGGCGACACGGGACGGCGAGAAAGCGACGGTGGCGAGGCGTGCGCGACAGTCTGCAGGCGGGGAAGGGTGACGGCGGTGTGCACGAGGGAGGGAAGGAGACGAGGCGCGAGCGGCGATCCGACGGCTGCAGTGGCAGCAAGAGGAAACGGCGGCACCACTGGCGGCTGGCGAGCAAGGAGGAGAAGGAAGGGGTTGGCGGCGCGCGGGCTGTGAGGAGGTGATGGTGGCCGGCAGCAGTAGGAGGAGGAGAAGGATATGGTGGCGGCGGGTTTGGTGTGTGGTGGCGGGTCGGCCGGTGTGGGTGTGTTTTTGTTTTTTTTTCCTCTCTTTTTCTTTTCTCTCTTCTTTTCTTCTTTCTTTCCTTTTTTTCTCTCCCTCTCTTTCTCTTCTTTTTTTTTTTCTTTCTTCTTCTTTTTTTTCTCTCCTTTTTTTTTCCTCTCTTTTTCTTTTTCTTCTCCTCTTCTTTCCCTTCCTGCTTTCTTCTTCCGGCTTTAACTGTTTTTTTTACTGTTCCGCATGTGAAGCTTCAAATAATGCAGCTTGTCTGCATTATGAAGCGAGTCCGGTCCGAACCAGAAAATAACTGATACCCCCTTAGTTATTTTCCGGTGTGATTTTTCCGAAAATCCCGGAACCCGAAAAATAGCAACTTAGGCCCGAAAAATCCACGAAAAAATCACGAGCACGGGAAAACTCTCGGTTTCGAAAAACGACGCCCGATTTACCTTGAATTAATTACCCAAGATTAATTCAACAGTAAATCACGGTAAAAAGACTTTTACAGTCCCGGTAAAAATCCAAAATTTTTACCCGGGCTGTTACAATGAACACGGAGGCTAAGATTCTTTCGGTGGATCTACGAAAGCATCACTAGATGTGCCCGTGATGTCATTATCATATTATAGGACAATAAACATCTTCGTCACTGGTTGCAGGCTAGAATACTCGAAAACGAGGAGATGCGCGACCAGTCTAAAGAGTTGGTTAAGAAAAACAAGTTTTATTTTAATTTCTTTATCATCAGTCTTGTTTTCTTTTGGTTGATTCTAATCCTATCTTGAACCACCTTGTTTCTTCATCTCTGTTTTAAAATCATCAATAAATGTTTTAGTCAATGTTTATCAAACAACTTATAAAGAAATAACGTCCAATCTATTCCAACATCTTTACAATAGAAAAAGAGTACTTTATGGAGATACTCGTTTTTCTAATTCCTTAGAATGTCTCCGCTAGTTCTTATTCTGAGTGGTAAGCTCCTTACAAGCCTACTTGATCTATACTACTAAAGTGTTGGCCACATAATTGAAACTTTCAAATGCTCTAGCATCCTCAGAGGTGTACTACCCTGTGCAACAACTTTACCCTTCTTATCACGGGCATCTTTTTGATAAAATAATTCCTCTTTAACAATAAGCTTTTTGCGTCACTTACGAGAGGAGACCATCTCTTCTATACAACTAGGAATACTCTTCCGCTTACGATGCTTCTTCGGTTCACCATCAGAATCTATAAAGAAAGGAGCATAGAGGCCAACAGTATAAGTTAACTTCTCCGAGTCAGAGATAGTTCTAGTTCTTAATAGTGAGTCCATGACTATGGGCATATGCCTAGCAAACGGTAAGAGTCGATATTTATAAAGGAGTGATCTGACTATAAGGGCATAAGTGGGAATTCAAGTTGGAAACAACAAAACCAACGGACGACATACAAGTGGATTGAAGTTATAGCATTCAAAGAAGCGTTGTATTAATTTCGAAGACGAAATTCATTTAAGGAGGGTAGACTGTAACGACTCTTGTAAAAATTTTATATCTTTACCGAAGCAGTAAATAATTTTTATAGAGTTTACCATCAAGAATTAATTTTGAAAATTATTTCACAGTAAACTGAGCCTCGGATTCCGAATCCGACAGTTGTCCACGTCTGAAATTTTTCTGCGGAATTTCCGGACCAAAGTTGGGATTTTTCAGGTTCAAGAAGAGTCAATTATACCCTTAAACCTAGACTCGGTTATGTGGTACCGGGACAATCATTGGTCACCTACAAATCAATAATATAGAGCAATAATAAAACTTAATTATTTATGAAATAACTAAGGCTTTCGACAATACAAGGGATAATTTCTTTTTTACTAAATGAACTTTTGGTCAAACAAATTTAACCACCTGAACTAAAAAAACTGAGATAGAGGTAACACTAACTTTGTTTTTGTAATATTTTACCACTTGAACTAAAAAACCGGGATAGAGGTAGCTCAAACTTTATTTTGTAAGATTTAACCACCTGAACTATAATAAAACCGGGATAGAGGCACCTCAAACTTTGTTTTTGTAAGGTATAACCGCCTCCATCCAGTATTTAATCCCCTCCTTCTACTATTGTCAATGCGAGCAACGAAAATAATTTTTTTTAAAAAAAATAAATTAAATTAAATAGAGTCATTGATGCAAGCACATCGCAGAATTAGATATGTTCATTTTGAAACATCATTCTGCATGCTAATCATTTTTGTATTGTTTATTTCGTTTTTAATTTTTAATAAAACTAGATTTTTTGGTGATATATTGTCCTTCAAATATGTATTTTTGTTTAATTGCCATATAAGAGAAAGATTCAACGAGAACTTTGAAAACCCATTGTTTCTGACTTTAGGGCTCCATCTACTATACTATCTTCCTCTCCATTTGTGGAACTAAAACAAAGGGAGTCCAAGTGGAACGAAAATATGGGGGAAAGTATGTCCTTATTAAAATTTAAAAGTTTTATTTTATCACAAATGGATTCAGTTAATAGAATAGTGCAATCATAGATAGGGGGGGTTAAATCTTACAAAAATAAAGTTCGAGGTACCTCTATCCCAGTTTTTTTTAGTTCAGGTGGTTAAATCTTCCAAAAACAAAAATCGAGGTACCTATATCTTTGTTTTTTTAGTTCAGGTAGTTAAATCTGTTTGACCAAAAGTTTTCTCAAAAAGCAATTAACCCTTCAGTACAACTATATTTTCTTGGCTCCTTCCCTCACGCACAAGACTGCGTCCGTTGTGCTCCATCACTTGCAAAACTGCAACACAACATCATCCTCTACAAAGAAACTAGTTTCACTATTTTTACTTATTCCTCTTCATTATGTGAAATCCAAATAGGAAAAAAAGAAAACGAACACAACAAGCACCACCCAAGCAAAACGCCACTCTTTTGCCATTCACCCTCCATCAACACCGTCATCCTCCTCCCTATATAACCAACCGCATAGTGGCTGCCAACTCTACAACCACCGGACCGACCATCGCCTCTGGCTTCTCCTCCGTAACATCTCCTCTCAACGCCATCCCGCTAGCACTACCACCAATAGGAGGAGCCGAAGTGCCTTGACTCGCTGCAACAACACAAAAACTGGCTTTGCCTCCTGCTGACAACTGCAGCAGTCACCATGATTGCTCTTCCGTGCTGCTCTGTCACCTGTATCAGCCTTCCCTCATGCCATCTACCTCTTGTCCCACCGAATACTAGTGCCCCTGAGCTTCTTCATTGCCGCCACCGATGGTGAGGGTGATGGGAACGTGGAATGGAACCCGATGACGAATTTAAGAATGAATACTTAAGGCCAAGGTGATGATGAGTAATTTGTGGTATGCTGCCCGTAATACTGGGGCTATGTATTGTTTACTTGTGTAATGATATGCTTTGTCCTTTATGATGTGTGTTGGGCATGCTTTACTGTCGTGATATATAAATGTGGCATTGAATGTGTTTTGATAAAGTTTGTGTGAACACCCAAATTTGACCCACAAATATTCTTCAAACTTAGATTTTGAGTATACTCAAACCATAAGATTAATGAGATGATTTGGTCTTTGGCTAAGACACACTTAGAATTTATTTTAGTAGAATGCATATATTTTATGAATTGGGATTTATATGTTTAAACCTTAGGATTAATGAGATGATTTAATCTTAAGATAAAAATATATTAAGGTCCAGTTCATTAAAATACTATCCTATTTTATTTATTTGCTTTTCTGTTTATTTTAACCCAATTATATTAAGATGATTTATTTTTGGATTAGGGATAAATTTGAGGGCCTAAGTTAATGGAATATGGACTTTCCACAGTTAATCAGCCCATAAACACATTTCTTGCAGACTAATTTTAGCAAAAATCAGAGTTAAATCATCCTTTAATGGCAGATATGTTTTTGGTACGATTTGTGCATAAAATTGGGATTTAATGTGTATCAATCAATTGAGATGATTGGGAGTAGTAGTAATCAAGAAAAGAGGTGATTCTGGGCAGATTAGAGGTTGATTACGCGGTTGAATCAAATCAAAAAAAATTAGGAGAAATCGGGATCATAAAAAGGAAAGAACAGGTGGAACGCGGGGGGCCGGGCGGTCATCGCGGGATGACCTCCAGGTCCGGGCAGCCATCCACAAATGACCGCGGGGCCTGGCGGCCATCCAGCAGATGACCGCCGGCCATGGCGGTCATGGGTGCCCAGATTTGCCTGATTCTCCCGATTTCGCCCCTAATTTGATTCTACACGATTTTGGCCTAGATTTTTGGCTGTGACCTTGGTCATTAAGCAAGTCCACGCTCCTAAGCTCGCCAGAACACTATAAATAGAGCCTCCCATTCACATTTCGGAGGATGTGTCTCTCTTTCACACAAACCCCCATAAGCTTTAATGCTTGGGGAAACCCTAGCTCTCCAAGCCTATTAATATTTCTATATGGTGGAATTTTGTGGAAAAGTATCAAGAAAGAAACCAGCAAGAGGAGATCAAGAGGGTGAAGCAATCTAGAAGCCAAGATGGTGGAGAGCCCGAGTAGAAGGACCTGATGCAAGCAATCTCAAACAATAATTCATATATTGAGTTCTAAAAGTTAGATTTCTATGATCTTGGACTTGTTGGAAAGCTAAGAGGAAGAGCTACAAATTTTTTGTGATTTCAGAAGCTGACTCGGCCGCTTTCATTGTCAAAAATCCAGTAGAAGACGACCTATAGATTGGGTCCAACAACCAATATAAGTACTCTAATCCCTTTTCGATTGTGAAACTTATTGATTGCTATTTGCTGGTGATTTGATGATGTTAATGATGCTTTTGGTGATGTAAGTGCTGTTGTGATGCCATGACAAGAACTAAGTGGGCTTTAAACCCGATCGCCGGGGTACGTAGGTGGTTTTTAGTGGTGGAAACTCAAGTCCAATTATTTTATTTCCCTTTTTGTTTCAATTCGATTTTACTATTATATGTGATTTGTTTCCACACAATACACACACCTTTCACAAGGCATACAATTGTCCCTCAACTACACAAAGTTTCGCCCCAACACGGATGGGTGCCTAACACCTTCCCATCCGTGACGAACCCCCGGGCCCCAATATCTTTGGTTCGCTAATCAGTTGCTTTAAATGAAGTCATTGGGATCCAAGACAACTTTTTTCCCGAATTTTGTCCTATAATAAAATTCGGGTGGTGACTCCAAAGATATTGGGTATTGGTTTATAAGAAGGTGTAAAGGGAAAGGTGAGGAGGCCCAAGTGATTTTGGGTCGAGTCTTCACAGCTGGCGACTCTGCTGGGGATTCTGAGGGTTTAAGAAACTTTGTGCAATCGTCGAATTTTGTCTGCATTTTTATGTGTCATCATAAGTGCTTGCATTCATGATGATTGATGTGAAGCCTCTATCGTAAGAGGGTGAGGGAATCCAAGTCCGCAACAATGCTTTCCTTAAGCGATAGTGGCTTGAATGAACCCGTTTCTCGATGCTTAGCAATGATGGGGATTAATAGGCCTTAGAACTCTCCCAATATCCATTATCACATGTGAGTAGGTCAAACTATCCCTAGCGGCAATGTTTAGCCCCCAACCAGCTACATACCCTGAGCATCTCATGCAAGAAGAATCAATAAGTGGTACGTGCATTTTGTATGATTATTGTTGTGGATTCAAGTATGTGTAAATAGAGTGTCTTTATTTTCAATAAACCACAAAAATAATAAAAAATATATAGGAAAGAGTATAGTAGAAAAAACTTTCGTTGGACCTGCCCCGCACCGGCAAGGGGCGTTGCCCCTTGACCCCGCCCTCTAAGCGGCTAGCGTGACTGCTGGGCTAACTTTGCGTAGGGTGCTATATTGGTAGTGTGAATTGATGAGTCTAGTAAACGAACCCTAGGGGAGTAAGTATATATGTTTAAGCCGATGATAAAATTTTGGTGTTGTTTCCTCTGTTGATGTCTATGTTCAATCGGTCTACCTTGTATTAGGAAATTTACATTTGCATACATTGAGCATTGCATTACATGTTTTTCAAAGCATAAAATACAGATTCGAGCTAGGGTGTCTCACTTTTTCAAATCCTCATCTTTTTGGGCTTGAGTTTTGAAAGAAAGAAAAGGAAGAAATGTTTTGAAAGAATAATGAAACATGTTTGCGAATGTATTCCATCATGCTTTCCCACCGTTTTCAAATGTCTTGAAAGAAAACGAAGCTTGAGTCTAGGATCCCTGATGACCATGAACTCTATCCTTAGAATTGAACCCTTAGGACACCGGGGGTGAGTAGTGCCTTAGTTGGAAGGAGATGGTGAAGATATTATGGGTGATTGATGAGTGCGCATTTTGCACTCATTTCACGGGTTCTTTCAACGGTTTCTAGCTTGCAAAACGATATTTATCCTATTTATTCGTCTCTTTTGTCGCATTTTCTCCCTTTTATCCTTTTATTTCCTTTCTTTAAAGTTTTTAATAATTTTTATATATTTTAGAAATAAAAGTTAGATTTTTCAAACAAGAGGTACAAACCCAGCATAGGCTGCCCATGCAGCATCAATGCCACGTTACACGAGGGAAGTGAGTGCCCAGAATTCTTCTCCAAGTCCCCTAAATTCAGTCCATGCGTTGCTTGGCAAATTTATGAGGACCAAATGATTGGATTTTCGGACGAGATGTGCAATCTTTTGCACAGGTTGCCTATGCGGAGAGCTCCAACCCTTGCAAACCATTACCACGTTGCTTAACATGTGACATCATCAGGGCTGCTCCCTCTCAAACGAATTTTGCCCAAAAACCCCCTGAATTAATCATGTTCCTTGGAGTTTATGTGGTCACACCAAGCATTGAAGAATTATCCAAGCTAAAGCCCATCATGCTCACAAGCCCAACAAGGACAATTAGGCCAAGAAATATTCAAGCCCATGATGAAGCCTTTTGGGTTGGGCTCAAGGCTCCTTACAAAGAGAAGCCCAAGACCTTTATGGACCTATTCTTTGAAAGCCCAAAG
>JAKUCV010006429.1:0-17287 GCA_028386065.3 Turnera subulata
TTTAAGTCTTCCGCTGTGCACTGTTGTTATATTTATTGGGCCAATGGGCCGGATTTGTATTTATGATGTTTTACTATTTTGGGCCGTTGGGCCCGAGTTGTTGATGTTCACACTGTATGCTTGGTCTTATTTTGGTTGGGTCGTCACAGTTCCGGCACGTGTTTACCGTGTACGGTAAATACGGGTCGGGGCGTTTCACTCATATATAATTTAAATATTTTATTAAATAATTTAATTTATTAATCTAGTAAGCTTTAAATTTTTAAAGCTTTATACTTACTTTTACCAAACAGGTTTTGTATTCTTAGTTTTTGGGGAACAGGCAAAAAGTATAAAGTATCCAAACGAATTTTCAATGTGTCGACACCCTCAAAATAATTCACAGTTCTTAATTTTCAAAACAGTTCTTAAGAACTAAAAACACAAAACCGTTCCCAAACGCACCCTAAGTCATTGTATTAGTTAACTTTAGAAAACTAAATCATCCTAATATGTATATAATCAGCAAGAAATTAAATTCAAATTCTCTTTTGTTACGATTATCTTTAATTCTATTCTGCAAGCTTTTATTTGATAATTAAAAAGATAAAAATCCACAATCTGGTGTTAGGAATTAAAAAAAACACTAGCATCAAACTCTTGCCCATCTTCTCTCCTTCTTCCAAGTCTCCCCACTCCTTCCAGTAAACACGGTGATTGGAAATTTTTTCCTTTACATAAGAATCTTCTCCATCACCAATATTTGTTGCTTCTGCGTCACTTCACTCTTCCCTAGCTACCTAGTTTACCTTCCCCCAATGAATGCATACTTCACAGTTCCTATTTCCTCCTCTGTGACATTATTTCTACTCTTTCTTGCACGCAATTTCTTTTGTTTTACTTCCTAACTCCTCTTATTTTATCACTTGAACTGCGTTTTCTTCGTTTTTCTTTTCTTCTCTTGAAAAAAAATGCGTTTCCTTAACAGATCAAACCACCACATCCACCTTTAGTAGTATCTTAGATATAGATATCAAACTAAAATTGACACAAGCATTAAAAAAATAATAAAACAATAGCTTATATTACTTTTGGGATATCGTTATATACATTGATTTACTGATGGGGAAATCTAGAGAGCTGTGGAAGCAGGAAGTTGCTTTGCAAGTTGCAACCATTCACAGTATATTGTCGCGACATGAACTCTCTATCTTGTAGCTTCCGCGATCCATTAGCCCAATGGAATTAAAGAAGAAAAATATCTAAAATACGACAACAACAGATGAGGAGACATAGCAGTAAACAAATCCCCTTCCCTGAATTAAAAATATGACCTTAACATGGCATGCTATCCAATTCTTGGATGCCGCGAGCAGAAACTTACTCTAAAATTTTACCCTTAACAGAAATAACTGCGACCTATCTTTTTGTACATATTCTGGACCAAATCAGCAACAACGACAGTTACCGGCACCGTCCAGTTAGGTCAAGAAATCCATGAATTTTAGCCAAGGGAAACCGCCCTTTGTAACCTTCTCGGCTTCTTTTGAACACGAAGGAGACGCCGTCAAGCTGCCGACAACTCCACCGTCCACCGCCGACCTCTTCAGACACAGGAAAAAGTTCCTGGACCCCAACTCCATCAGTTTCTCCTCTCTGTCCAAACCTGAACAAAGCACGAAAACCACACAATCTCAGCAATCAAAATCTCTACCTTACACGTGTTGCGGCTCATGATTCCGTAATCAAACAATCCAGTAAAAAAAGAATTTGATTGCTTTTAGGAACCTACTTTCTAAACTGAATTGAGAGTAGTGGAGATCGACTGCGGAAGGGTCGGCGTCGAGAATCGGGCGGCGGCCTTCCTTCCTGTACTGCCGCACCGCCGCGCCGATCAGGTCTCCGACGGTGGCCTCCGGCGACATCAGCACCTGCACCGCTCCCACGCTTCCCTGGACCGTCACGTTGAGGAGCAACTTCGTCAGCTTCGGAAGCGGCGTAGCCTGCTCCGGCGAAAACCCGGCGGTCACGTTACGGCCACCGACGAGCAAGTCCGGGAGCGTCTTCGGCCTCCTCATCCTCGGCTCCGGTATCTCCGCCGGCAACCTGCCGTGAAAGGAAGACGCCTTCTCGGTTAACCTGTTCTTCCTGCTCTTCTCCGGTTCCTGTCCCCTCCGGCTACCACTTCTTGGTGTATTAGGCATGGTAGCTAGCTATACGATTGTATTTGCGGTTTATAATTCTCTTTGTGAATAGAAGGAGTGTATTGTGTGTGGGCGGTCACCGCAAGCGGCGGTAGCGGAAGAATCGGAGGCGGGGGAAACCGAGAGCTGGGGAGGAGCTGCTGCGGCTCTCGGATTTTAAGTAACCGGCAGCAGTTATCATAAGCCTAAAACACCAAACAGGTAACCTACCTAGGAAATATATATATATATATATATATAGATTAAAATAAGATAAAGCAAAGAGGGGATAAGAAGAATTTTTGAAGTAGGGAAGTAAGGGGGGGAGAACGGGTCTCTTTATATGGGAAGAAGATGAGAAGCCAGCGCGATTTTTCTTAGTAGTAACCGTCTAGAGAAGGTTTTGGAGAGAGAAAGGGTAGGTTTGGGTTCATAATTTCAGCGGTCACCAGTGGGGTTTTGACTCATGTCACCGGCTGGTCTCGGTATATACCTTTTAAATTAAAACTTTTCTCTTTTCTTTCAAAAATAAACTTTTCTTGGGTAAGTAGACCTACACTATAAGAAGAACTCTCTGGTTAGGCTTCAGCGGCTCGCTCCTATAAAGTGCGCGGGAGTGGGTTCTGTCTGGTTTGGTGTGACACGTGGAAGATGGTTGTGGTCTGGTTTGCTCCGTGCTTATTTGGCAGAGTCGTAACAGTGGGACGTCACGTAGACTATTATTACCCAAAATGGCGGCGAATGTAGAGTTTTTTATTGTTTTGCTCACGTGTTCGTGCACGTCCTGATAATTTTTGTTCTGTTAGTGTTAATCCAGTTGTTTTTTTTAATCAAATGAAACTTGATCTTTAATCCGTTCAATCTGGGCTAAATTCTCTAAATACATCTTTGTCTGATTAATCAGGATTCCGACTGTGACGTGCACCTTGTGATGATTGGTAAATTTTTCAAGGAGAATTTTCTACATTAACAAGAACTTATCGGGCCAACCACCAATCGAGGTTGGTTCAAGTAGTAAGCGACTTGTTCCGTTTAAGCGAGGTATCGGGTTTGAGTCCTCGTGTACGTAGAAAACATCATTTGGAAGACTCACCCATCATTACCTAGGTGTGTCACCCGAGTCGAGCTGGATTTAGTCTGGTGTCTTTGATGTCCTTAAAAGTGGATTGGCCCGGGATATCAAGAGAAACCAAAAAAAAAAAAAACTTATCGAGCCAACCACACACATACATTGGTATGTGTTCTTTTTTTTTTTTGAATCTAAAGGATTTGTATTCATCAAACTAGGTTACATCAGGCAGGAGCTAAGCTCCTAGCGTTGCCCATATCAGTCAACATAATCTCCCTAACTACTGCAGGTGGGGCAACAAAGGCATTATAGCCTAATCCCAAATCAAACGCTAAGTTGGCTAGTGCATCTGCACATGAATTAGCCTCTCTAGGTACAAACTGGATGTTAACATTCCAGTTCCTGTTCAAAAACAGCCCAATTTCCCTTATAATAGCGTCTTTCACTGCATATTCATCAGATAAGGAGATGGTAATCCAGTCAACTGCAGCCAACGAGTCGGATTCTACAACCACGTGGGAGTATCCACAGGTCCAGGCATGTTGTAAGCCCAGTAAAATGCTCCATAGTTCTGCCTTGATCGGTGCGCACTGTCCCAGTCCCGCACTAAAGCCAGACAACCACGCCCCTGCATGATTTCGCACCACACCACCAGATGTCGCATTGCCAAAATATCCTCTTACAGCTCCATCAACATTTAATTTCACCCATCCAGCTGTCGGGCGTTGCCAATGGAGCAATTTTTGGGGGATAGAGGCGGAGCAGCCCCTCACACTTCCAATCAAATCCCAGTTGTGCTCAAATTCCACAGCGCATTGCAGAATTACTTTTGTGGGGCAATTACTCGCGCCCTCCTCTTCACCAAAGACCAAGTTGTTTCTCCACTGCCAGAGTTTCCAACAAGCGGTGGCAAAGGTCGTGCACCAATTCTCTCTCCCAAATTGGGTTTGCCCAGGGTTTAAATTGGTGAACACCCATTGTTCCAAGCTTAAGCCAAAGAAAAGACACATGTCCGCCTTATCTAGCATTAATGTCAACCAGACATCCTTGGCGAAGTAGCAGTCACGCATTACGTGCAGGCAGTCTTCGATTTCTACATTACATCGTGGACACAAGGGAGAGGATGTCAGCTTTCTTTCCATTCTGAGTTTATTTGTGAGTAGTTTGGCGTGTCCCAGAATCCACAAGAACGAGCATACCCGTAGGGGGCCCTGCCACTTCCACACCCTCTTCCATAGGGCACTAGATGTGCCATCCACATTCCTTCTTAAACTTGTAACAGCTGAGGCTGTAGTGAAATGCCCCCTCGGGTCCGGGAACCAAATCAAATAGTCATCATCAGCTTCCGTGCTGGGTGGCAGAATAGCCCAGATCCTGGAGCAAATATCATACGGAAGCAGTAGTGAAAGGCAATTCCAGTCCCAAAGTCCATCTTCTGTTACAAAATCTGCCACTCTTGCTTGTGTCAAAGTTGGTGGTATAGGAAGGAGAGCTTGATCCATGAGGTGGATCTCTTGATCAAGCCAAACATCTTGCCAAAAGCTAACTTTACGCCCATTACCAATAGACCATCCAACTGATGACATGACCTGCGGCCAAACATCACACATAGCACGCCAAAGGTTGGAGCCTTGCCTTTTCTCCACATTTAACGGCAGCTCCTCCTCAGACTTGACATATTTGGCCCTAAGGACTTGGGCCCATAGATCTCGGGGAGAGGTTAGGAAACGCCATACCATCTTCATAATGAGCGCGTCATTCACATTGCGCATAGGCCTCAATCCTAGACCCCCTTGATCTTTGGACAAACACATCTGGTCCCAGCTGATGAGATGTATTTTCCTATCCATGCCTGCCCCTCCCCAAATGAATCTTCTTACAAGGCAGTCAATTTGATCGCAAATGGAGCGGGGGACTTTGCACGTTTGCATCGTGTAAGTGGGCAGGGCCGCAATCACTGCTTTAGACAAGGTAATGCGTCCTGCCAGAGATAGGTGTTTGGCCTGCCAGCCATTCAATCTTTGCTGAACTCGTTCGACTAGGTGTGCAAATGTTTTTTTGGTCACTCTACAATGGATGACCGGAACTCCAAGGTACCGTTTAAGGTCCTTGGTGCGCCTGAAATCAAATTGCCTACTCATTGCTTTCGCCTTTTTCGCGGAGAAGTTTGGGGAGAAGAAGATTCTGGTTTTCTCCTTACTGACCCTCTGCCCGGACCATACACAGAACTCGTCGAGACAGCCCAAAATAGTGTCCACCTGCCCACTTTCGGCCTGTGCAAATAAGACGAGGTCATCAGCGAAGAACACGTGGGAAAGACACGGTCCTCCTCTACAAACCTCTACCGGTTTCCAGCTACCCCGGTTCACAGCTCGCTGTATAAGTTGGCCAAGTCTCTCCATACACAGTACGAACAGGTACGGGGATAGCGGATCCCCCTGCCGGATCCCCCTGCTAGGAGTGAAGAAATCAGAGTAGTCACCATTCCAGTTGACCCGCATTCGTGGGGTTGTCACACAACACATCACAGCTTGTACAAATTCGCATGGCAGCCCAATATCCTCAAGAGTGTCCCTGATAAAACTCCAACGGAGCCTATCATAGGCCTTCTCAAGGTCAACCTTGATCGCCATCAATCCAGATTCCCCTTTCTTCTTCCTCATTGTGTGTATCACCTCCTGCACCAATACTATATTGTCGGTTATCTGACGCCCAGGAACGAAGCTGCATTGGGTAGGTGCCACTAGGTCCTTCAAGATGGGTTTTAGTCTGTTCACCAAGACCTTAGATAGAACTTTGTAGTTGACATTGCAAAGTCTTATAGGTCGGAATTGCTTAATGGATGTAGGCTTGGTAATTTTGGGGATGAGGGTGATTGTCGTCTCATTGAAATCCTGCTGCCATTGGTTGGAGACGAAATACCCCTTGATGAAGTCCGTAAGACTACTACCAACCGTTGCCCAATGTGTTTGATAGAATAGGGCATGTAGGCCGTCTGGGCCGGGGGCTTTGAGTGCTCCCATCTGAAAAAGCCCAGTCTTTATTTCTTCATCTAGAAGAGGGTTTGCCAACTTTGCGACCATCTCTGCAGGGCAGGCTGGGAAATAGCCTCGTGGTGGAGGAAGCGGGCTTGAGGATCCTTCCTCTGTGTACAATTGTTTGAAATACCAAACAGCTAGGTTTTTTAAGTCCTCATGATCTTCTAGGGATCCGCCATTGTCATCCTTCAAGCTCGTCACTCTTTCCCCTTTTTTCCTTATCATTGTGGAGGTGTGGAAATACGAGGTATTTCTATCCCCGGCTTTAATCCACTGATTTCTAGCCTGATGCGCCCATAATTGTTCCTCCTGTAGTAAGACACTATCCAATTCAAGTCTGAGTTCTCCTTCCAATTTCTCCAAGAAATCAGATCTCCTGGATTCCAAATACCGTTGTATACCGGATATCCGGGCCAGTAATCTCCGTTTTCTGAGGTGAATATTTCCAAATACAGTTTTATTCCAAATTTGAGCCCTTTCCCTGAATGCTGCCTTGGCTAAAGGAAAGGATGCATCCGCTGGCCAGGAGCTAGACAAGAATCTTGGAAAGTCAGCATGCAACAGCCACGCTGATTGAAATCTGAATTCCCTCCCGTGATTGATATTCCCCGTGCGGTCATCCAATTGAAGGAGGATAGGATTGTGGTCCGAACAGATTCTAGGAAGGTGGAGAGTTGAAGAATTTGGCCACTCGGCGAGCCACCGGTCATTGCAAAGTGCCCGATCAAGCCTGGCTTTCCTCCCTGCACTTGCCCACGTGAACTTTGGTCCCATGAACTGGACATCTATCAAACGACACTCCTCAACACAATCTTGAAATAGTTTGTTACCCACTCCGGTCTTTAAGTTACTATCCCTTCGTTCTGAGCCTTCAAGGACTGCATTAAAGTCCCCTAGAAGCACCCACGACTGGTCTATGGATGCACTCAGAATTTTCAGATTGTTCCACAGGAATCTATGCCACTTTTCCTGCGGACTGGCGTAAATTGCTGTGGCAAGAAACGTGGCTCCATTCAAATACGCCTGTATGTGGATAAATTGGGTATGGTCTAAGAGTATGTTTATCCCAACATCCCTCTCGTTCCATAGTACCCAAATCCCACCAGAATAACCCCTTGCATCCACTCTATGCGAGTTGGTATAACCCAGTCGACGAATCACATTGGCTGCCTTCCGGCCACTGATCCTTGGTTCAACCACAATCGCAATTGATGGTTTCATATTCGTCTTCATCTCCTTCATCGCTCTTCTAAATTCTTGCTTGCCAGCACCCTGGCAATTCCAGGCCAAGATTGAAATCATAAATAGAAAAAATGGTATGTACAAGGGACCTAGGGCAAAACTAGGCTTGAATTCCATTCTCCCCGGTCGAAAGAGCCTCTGGCATCTGAACATCCTCCGGGTGTGGGGCAAACTCGTCTCCCATCTCCATCTCAGTGACGTCATTATCGTGTGGTACCTGTATAGGGTTTTGGGCAGGGCCCCCCCAATCTGTTTGTGGGTGAGACCCCTGCATAGTCAGTTGCTGCCCGATATCTGGAGGTTTCGGTGCCTTGCCAGCAAGCACAGCTGTGGGAGCCCCATGGAGGAGTATTGGAGTAGATGGGAGAGGGGGATGGATGAGTGGTGAGGTCTCCATGGTAATAATTTTTGTATGGTCTAACTCGACATGGGTGGTGACTGTATGTTTGTTCTTCTGGGAAGATTTGGTTTTCGCCGTACTGGATTCCCCAGGGCCGGATTTAAGGGGTAGAGAAACAGGGGCACCGGAAGTTGCCTGACGCTGGAGGTTGACTTGGATAGTCGGGGCAGTTGGGCTGGTATTAGACACATCCTTTAGGGGAAGCCGTGGGGTTTGAGTTTGTGTTTTTTGAGTTGCATATTGTTTCTTTTGAACTGCTTTTGCTTTCTGTGCCTGCTGCTTTGCTGCCTTAGCGGTCTGGGCATTAAACACCATAGACTGTAGGTTAAGCTGAGGGGCCTGTTGATGTCTGATTGTGGGTGCTGGTTGGGAGTTGGTAGGAGGTTTGGATAGGGTAGAGAATCTGTTGGAAGAGCTACCACCAGGCTGTTCTGGGGGGTAACCGGTAGTGGGCATTGGTGAAGGCCTTTTGTTGGATTTTCGGTATCTAGGGGGAACAACCATCCACTCACCCACCAATGATTTCTGCGTGTGGCCCGAAGAGGGAGTTTTTCCAAGTACAGGATCCATCGGTTCAGCATCCAAATCTGACTGGACTTGGGTTGCAGCCCTGCCGTCTTCTCCCACGGGATTTTCTGGGCATGACTCCTTGGAATGGCTTGAATGTCCGCATTTGAAGCAGATGCTGGGGATGCCTTCATAAACAACCTTGAAATCCTCCCCTTCCACCTCAATGACCCCCTTCAACGGTTTTGATAGGTCTACAACCACTGCTACTTTGGCAAATTTCCCGCGATCTGAGCTTGTAGTTCGCTCGTCGATCTTAACGAAGCTTCCTACCATATTTCCCAGGCCTCGAAGGATGTGGGAATGGTACCAGTCTACAAGAACTTCGAGGAACCGAACCCAGACAGTGGCTCTATCTATAATACCATTGGAGGCTCGAAATCCGGCCGTCCATGGCTGAACCAGTAGTGCATGGCCAAAGATGGTCCAGGGACCATCCAACATAGCATGGTACAGATCGGATTTATCCATAAAACGAGCAATAAAAAAGCCATTTTCCAAATCAATGAGTCGGAACGCACCTGAAGGCGCCCAGAGTGTTTTGAGCTTGGACCGGAGAACCTTATACCCGATGGGTTTGCCAAATAATTTGATAATAACAGCGTTCTCCCAAGGCTTCCTCAACCTGCTCTTGAAAGCTTCGCTGAGTTTCATGGATGGGCCCTTTTCTCCTTCAACAATTGCTATATCCCCCTCTTCCACTTCTGGTTCCTCTTCCTCCTCCCATCTAGGCTCCTGGTCTTCCTCTAGTTCTGGGCCCTTTGGTATGTGTTCTTTATTGTTATCTTATCAGGGAAGCAAGTTAGGATTACGTGGAAGTGTATAACTGGACCAAAAGAAGACTGCCGCAAACCTCACAACCGATAAACTGGAAAATAGTAAATTACTAGTACCATTCAGTGATGAGATGGTAGAATTCAATCCATAAATTCACGAAAAAAGAATACAAACCATCAAAAAGAAATTAAGAAAAAAGAAGCAATAATACAGCTTCATAGTTTTGGAAAATTTTTGCTCAAAATCTTGGAAATAAACACGAGAATTGTGCTATAAAATGCAAATCATGTTGGTTTCAAATTCTTTTGCAGTATACACACGTGTCTGTCAACTGAATGGTGATCTTTGTGGTTGGTCCAGAAACTACTCCATTTGATTTACGGAGGAAAACTCTTGCAGGCTGCGGCGGATTTGTGTGTGGCCTTGGGTTGGGGGGAGCCGGACGACTGAAATTATTGGCTTTAATGGACCCACATTCAAACCTGCTAAGTGGACCATAAACAATTATCAATATGCGAGTTTTGGTTAGTTTTTCTTTTCTTAGACGTAATGGACCGGTACACAGCGTCAGCCAAATATAGTTTCACCTTGTTTGCCAAAGCATACACGAGTCACGTACGTACGCATTGAGGCATTGCCATTTTTGTTTATTACTCTTGATAAGTTGCGTGACTTGAGAGATGATTGATTTCTATGATCGATGTCATTTGCCTAAACAGGATTTGGAAAATCAAAACCTCTCGTTAAGGTTTTTCTCTCTATCTGGCTGACTTCACAATTGATCACCCTAACAATTGGTGATCTTGAGATATTTTTAATACAGTGGAACTTCTAGTGATGTAATACTATTAATTAAGCCCATTCCAAACAAAATCAAACAACAAAGAGCATAAGCCTCAGCAAAAGCTTGACTATGAAGAGAATTTTGTCTAAACCAAACTTTATAGGGTTAGATTTCCAATATTTATATTACCTACCGCTGATGTATGACGTATCAATGCAAATTGCATATTTTGTACCATTCAATGCCAAATTGGGTTAATTATGCACAACTGGTTTTGCTTCTTCAAAGAAAAAGGAAAAGAAAAGAGAGGAACTGATGGTTTTGCTGCTTCCCAGCCCTAGCTCAAAAATAACCAAAAAAAAAAGTTGAAGAAAGGAGGTATTTGCCTGGTGCAGGCTTAACTGGTGGTTGAAGTTAATAGGTAGACATTTTTTTTATGTATTTAATATGGATTAAGTAACGCATTTTCCTCGTCGTATCTGCCTTCCCTGCTTTAGATGCTGTATTAATATTTTAAATTCAAAAGCAGCCAACAAAATATGTTTATTGTTTTTATTGTATTGAAACATTTTGTTGTTTTTTTATGATGAAATTATATTTGATTCACTAGCTTTGTTAATGGAATAAATGGAAATGTACCCAAAAAATGGAATAAATGGAAGCCTTTTCCTTTCTTTATTTATTATTTTTTAGAAGTAGCCTTAAATCAAATGAGAAGTTCAAAGGCTGATAAAGAAAAGGGCTTTTACATACAATGTCAATAAAAAAAAATGATATGGCTAATTTTAAGTGATGTGGCTTATAAAAGTGGAGCTTTTTACATACCATGATGAATTTTTGACATACATTTAGTATTAGAAAGAAATATTTGATAAGAGTGGAAAACCACACTAACAAAATGATTTGTTAAGGATTTTCTCTTTCCTTTGATTTTATTTTAGTTTTTTTTGTTACAATTTTTATTCGCATCTTAATCCACCCAATTTCAACGGATAAGCTTATCCCAATTTCATTTGCTCGCACAGAGAAGAAGTGCTATTTCCTTTATCCTTTCCTTGCATCTCTGTGCTTATGAATGATGAATGCAAAAGGACGACTAATAATATTGTTGTTCTTACTTCATTCTTAGAACGAAAATGGGGGGCTAATGCCAAATGGTGCAGGTGGGTCTTAGTGCTGGAAGACCATGCAAATAAGGTGGCATAACCGGTGCGGGTGGGTCTAGTGTAGTGGACATATGCGAGGAAACGGAAGAATCACTCATGTCTATCCCCCCAAGTTGAGTCCAATGGGGAGTCTCTGCAGTCTACAGTGGCTGCTAGTGGTCATGGGAGTTGTCGTCTTTCAATTATGGTTGCGTTTGCCATGTTTTGTTGAGACTTGAGACAGAGGGTACAATAATAATACTGGTAATAAATTAAGGACTGTGATTGACTTGTCCCAGATTCCATGTTCCAAGTTAGGCTTTGTTTCCTTGTATTTATATGGCTGTTGGAAAAGGCTGAAAATTCTATCCTCATCTCTGTCTAATTAACTCAAAAATATTATTCCATGTTTTTTTTTTTAATTGGCATTCTAGTTTGCTTCGTAATAGAATTTGTAGGTGATGTTGGTTTGCTTAATTTTCAATTATATTTCTCGTCATTTAAAAAAGTTTGGGAGAATCATTGACATTGGAACTCAAAACCCTGCATCTCCATTGCACAATCAACTTAAGTATATATTTTGGACCAATTTGCAGTAGGTCTCACCTTTGATGGAGAGTTATCTAGCACACTTGCGCGTTTGTATCTCACATGACAATTCTCTTAATCATGATATTACTTTAAAGGCCAGAAAATGGATGGATACCCACATGTTTTGCCGCATCCTTCTTATAATTAATGGATTAAAGCGTTTTTTTGTCCTTGTGTAAGGCCTCAAAGTTGGTTTTCATCCCCGTGTAGGATTTTGGCCAGTTTACATCCCTCCGTTCATCCCTTTTGGTCAGTCCGGCCGAAATCCGGCAAAAATGGCTGATTTGGCAATTTTTTAGGCGCCACGTCAGCTTTGTGGGGCCCACATGTCAGGGTTAAACCAAAAACAAAAAACCAGCCCCACCCGACCCGTTCGCCAACCCCATTGACCCACTTGTCTAGATTTTTTATTCTTTTTCCCTTTTTCTTTTTTTCTCAAAATTTGATTCTTTTTCTCTTTTTCCCAAAATTTGATTTACACTTCTTTTTTTCTTTTTTTCCCATTTTTCTTTTTTTACCTTTTTTCAAAAATTTGGGATCTTGGAAGGGGAATTATTTTAAAGAATCCAAAAATTGTTTTCTTAATGAGAACAAACATTAAAAAAAAGAAAAAAAGAAGAACAAACATTAAAATTATTTCGATTAAAATTTTTAGAAATAAATAATAACGAAGATGCACTATTCATTTTCTCTTCACTAAAAAAGAAAAAACTATTCCTTTTTTTCCTTTTCTTTATTATCTTTTCTTTTACCCAAAATTTTAATGTTGATTACAAATTGTCAATACTCATTAATTCCATCCCAAATTAAAGGATAAATTAAGAACTCCACAAATTCCTTTTTTCACAAATTTTAATTATTTTTTCTTTTTCCATAAATTTTAATTCATCCTCCTCCTCCCTCCCCACCGCCGTCCCTTCCTCCTTCCCGCACCGTCCCCGCCCAAACTCCACCACCAACCGGTCATCACCACAGCAATCCAAACAACTGCCATCGCTGTCGTCCACTGATGTCCGGAGCTCCACCAAACGACGGTGTCAACCACCCACAAAACCAACACCCACGACCACAGTAACAGCATCAACTCCATCCAACCACCTTCAAAGAACGACCAAAACCACGCCCGATTCAACAACACAGAGCCACAAACGGAGAACACAAAACAACAAAAGACAAGAATCGAGTTAAAGGATAGAAAACCAGGAGCAGAAGTTAGAGAGACAGAGATCATCGTCAAGCCTTACCCACACTACACGCGGTGGGCGACGGCAAGCAGCAGATCGGAGTCGATACGATCGAGCTTTTATAACTTTGTAAAGCGACTTGATTTTTGGGGATGGAAACTGGAAACAGCTTTCATTTCTATAATTGGTAAAGCAACCTCCAACAACGATTATTGAGCTTGTAGGAATCGGTGACACCAAGAGCAATGGCTCTTGATGCTGGGCGATCGAGGCGCGGCCACTGGCGGTCGGTGGTAGATCGAGGCGAGAGTGAACAGAGGATAGTGACGTCTTAATGGTGTCGTGTCCGGCTTCCACTGGCGGCGACGCTTGCGAGTGCGGAGGAAGGAGATAGAGACGGCGAGGTGGAGGAGGAAAGGAAGATGGCAGCGTCGAGCGCGTGAGGAAGGAGAAAGAGGGCCGACTCCGGCGACTTACCCACGCGACAACCATGACGGCCCAACAGCGAGGAGAGGTAGAGGGTGAACTGGTGGCGGCGATGACGGACAAGGCGGTTGTGGAAGAGTTGGAGGAAGGGGTCGGGGATTTGGGGCAGGGGGGGTGATGAGGAGAAAGAAAAAGAAAAGAAAAAAAAGAAAGTGAGAAAAGAAAAGGAAAGGAAAAAAAGAAAAGAGAAAGAAAAAGAAAAGAAAAAAATAAAGAGAGGAAAGAAAAAAAGAAAGAGAGAAAAGAAAAAGGAAAAGAAAAAGAAAAAAAGAAAAGAAAAAGAAAAAGAAAAGAAAAGAAAAAAGAGAGAAAAGAAAAAGAAAAGAGAAAGATAAAGTATAAATATATTTTTTTAATTTAATTTGGGTAATAGATAAACAAATTATGAATTTGCTCACAAAAAAATTTATGAAGTGTTAAAAAAATTATATTTGGAAACCATTCTAAGGGTGCAAAAAATTGGGATGTGTGAAAATTTAATTAAAAACATTAATTTAAGAATAAAGATTATATTTAGATATTTAAACTAAAAGGTTAAAAAATTGTGGGTTGGGATATTTTTGTCGGGTTAACCGGTTGGAAGAAACGGGGTCGGGTGGAACTGGGTCGGTTTTAGGTTAAACCCTGACATGTGGGTCCCATAAATCTGATGTGGCACCGGAAAATGTGCCACGTCAGCGGTTTTGGCCGGGATTTGGCCGGAGAGATCAACACAATCCAAAGGGGTCGAACGGAGGGATGTAAACTGGCCAAAATCCTACACAGGGATGAAAACCAACTTTGAGGCCTTACACAGGGACCAAAAAACGCTTTAATCCTATAATTAATAGGCTTAGGTTGGGATTGTAGTTATCGGCAAAGATCAGTTTCAACCCTATGAATATGAAAAATATACAATAGCCAACGGAATGACAGTGCGACAATAGTAAAAGCTAAAAACACTATTTCTGTTCAAAGAACTACAAGATTTTTGTGTGTTTCTCTTCATTATAGATTGTGCCGATTTATGAGTTTACTTCACATTATAAGATGCTACGGACTCTAATATATATATATAGTGTGTGTGTGTGTATTTCCATACTTTAGACTTTCTTTCTTTGCAAAAGATATGGACTTTAAATTTCTGTAAAGATCTTCATAAGTACTCCAATCGTTTTTATTATAATACGTGTAAGGTTTTTGCACAACCTTTAAGGAAAGTGTTAAACAAATTATCAATATAACTAAATTAACCTTATTAAAATTAATATTTATTATAAATTAGTTGAGTTAAGAAGGGATAGATTTTTTTTTTTTTGCTAATCGATGTGATGCTATTAAGAAAAATGATATGTACAAAGTAATGTAGCGTGGGCAGAGTGGTTAAGAAGGGATAGATGTAGTATAGGACAATTAAATGCTCCTTGAAACACTCACAATGTCTTATTATATCTTGAAACAAATTAAAATACTTAAAAAAACGTATTATATAAAAACAACAGAGGGAGTACAATTATTGGGAAAAACTCTAATAATGTTATAAAACAATGTATTTATACTTGCATGTATGTCATTGTATACATACCATATACATACCAAACTTTATTATATATATGTAATAAGAATTGAAAAATAAAGATAAAGGAACAATTGGGCAACCCGACGAGCCCCTCCTCCCCTTAGAATTTTCTCTTCTTCATGCATCTCCTTCTTCCTCTAATTTTCTTCTCAATCTTTGTTAGTTTTATAACACGTTATCAGCACGAGTTAGCTCCTTCCCAAAGAGAAGAAAATCTGACAGGAAAATAGCCTGCAGAAGAAAGAAAAGAAAGAAAAACCGGCCAACCGGTTTCCGTCTCAGGCGCCGACTTCTGCGCCTCCGTGCGCACCACAGCCCACCTAGGTGTGTTCCCTGGGTCGTCGCCGACCTGCAGCTGCAGCCCCCCGTTGTTTTCACTGCCGGACGCGCCGCCCAAGGCCGTCGACCCGACGGCGGATCTGGATCCATTTTGCCTCCTCACGGGTCTGTTCCTTTTTTTTCCTCGTCGTCTGCAGCCTCGTCCCGGCCGCAGCACCTCCAGCGTCGCCGCCTCAGCCCGCGTCGTCCCATGCCGCGTCACGACCGCGCCGCCCTCACCCTTCTCCCGTCGTCTCTGTTGCCTCGCTGCCGACGGTGACAAAATTTTTTTTTCTTTCTCTTGTTTATTCCATTTGATTTTATTTTGGTTGATTGTTTGGTTAATTATATGGTTGATTGTTTGATTGATTGCTGTGATTTTTGTGTTTCCGGCGAGTGGTTGATTGTGTTGGATTTGTTGTTGGTTTGGTTGTTTGTGTTTGGGTGAATATGGTGGCCGGATTCCGGCGAGTGTGTTTTTGGTTGATTATTGTGTTTATTTCATTTTGGTTGATTGTGGATGGGAGATGGATGTTTGTTGTTGTTGTTTTAATTGTTGCTGTGAATTGTTGTTGGGATTGTAATGTTGTTAATGGAGAATTCACGTGAACAGTGATTTTTGGCCGGAATCCGGCGTGAACAGTGTTTTTTGGCCGGAATCCGGCGTGAACAGTGTTTGGTCGGGATCCGACGAACAAGGAATTTAGCATCTACGGATTTTCCCGACAAGCCCCGAAGTGCTCGGCCGGAATTTTGTGCCTCGGAAAATTATCCGGCACGGTGAATAGTAATTTCCGGCGATCGTGAATAGTGATTTTGGCCGGAATTTGAAACCTCGAATTTTTCCCGGCGAACCCCGAAGTGTTTGGCCGGAATTTTATACCTCGGGTTATTTCCCGGCAAGCCCAGAAGGTGTGAATAGTAATTTTGACCGATCTAGCAACCGTAAATAGCGTTTTTGGCCGATCCGACGAACCCCGAAGTGTTCGATCAGAATCCGACGCCTTGGGTTTTTCCCCGCCAAGCCCAGAAGGCTAATGGCATATACATACCGGAATAGTAACCGGGTATTAGTAATATATATTATATGTATTATTGCTGAAAGATTTATCGAGTAAGCATATTTTTTTGTTTTTATTTAAATTCTGATTGGGCTATTAAAGGGCCCACTGTATTTAAATTTATGTTTTAATTTTATTTATGCTTTATTTGGGCTCATGAAAGGCTCATAATGGCCGGCTAAGCCGCCTATTTCTTTATATTTTTTTTATTGGGCTCGTATAGGGCCCATCGCTTTTATTTTCCTGAAATTTAATTTTTATTGGGTTCGCTATAGGCCCATTGCATTTATTTTTCAGCAATTTAATTTTTATTGGGCTAATTAATAAAAAGGCCCATCGCATTTAATTTTCAGGCATTTATTTTTAATTGGGCTATAAAAGGGCCCATTGTATTTACTTACCTTGCCTTTAATTTTATGCTTAATATGGGCTCGTACTAGGCCCATCATTTAATTTCCTATCATTTATTTTACTTGGGGTAATTTATTATAGGCCCCTTGCTTATTTATTTTAATTAAGTATTTCCTTATTAAATTATGATATTTGAATTTAAGACCCTCAAAATTTCCAGAAGAAATTTGTTATGGGTATTAAATGAGGACAGGAATTTATATGATAATAGTCTGGTAGACTAAATATAAGAGTCCAGCAGACTCAATAAAGGAAAATACAACGAAGACTCAAGTCTTACCGTTCAAAAGATCCTGAAGATCCCTCAAAAGGAAAATTAAGAATAAAAACATAAACCACCAGAAGGTGGACGTTGTATAACCATCAAGAAGATGGATATTGTATGACCATCACGTAGATGGATATTGAAATTATACTTGCTTACCCTGAAGGAGCAATTTATTTTATATTCAATTTATTTTATGATCAATTTATATTATTACGCGTTGCGATCT
>JAKUCV010006429.1:17972-70836 GCA_028386065.3 Turnera subulata
GCGATGTTAACCATCTAGGTAATTTTTACGATGCATCGACTAGATGGACTATTGTGTGACGCAAGTTGGCATTGTGCGCACTTGTTTTAATGATTAAGCCACTTGCGGGTACATATCCCTACTTATGTTACTAGACTATATGTCTAGATAATGCTGGGATATTTCATCAATAAGAGACTGTATATCATTGGAAATAAACCCAAACAAATCTTGGGGAACATTGACAATTGATTGCACGACTGTTGATGAAATATTATTGCTTGAGAAATTGATATTTTATATGCAGCAACATTGTGCATCAAGCCAACATGATGTTATAAGACCCCCCACCCCCCGCATTTAATTAATTAATGGTCACATACATAGTATCTCTCATATTCGGACCTTGAGTTATATAATGCTCTACCACATGGTTGTGAAATTGGTCCCTTAAAGAAGATTGGGAATCTACGTTGGGTATGTATCTCCATATATTATAAAGATAATTGAAACCTATGACAGGGGATTGGAGATTCATTTATAGCAATATTTGCTTATTAGTTGATGTTTTACCCAACATCAAGGGGAGGGAAAATAAGCAGCTGGATCAAGAGAATTATTGAAATGACTTATCAATATATGATTTTTTATCCTCAAATATTAATATGAACCTAAAGTTCAAAGAGATGATTCATTTGCAAAAGATTAATAAGGCATTTGCCAGACATAATTATTTGAAATATGTGACCATATACCAGCTGCAAATGCTCCTGCTTTAATGTTCCTAAAGAACAATATAAGTATGCAAATGAATCTATATGCTCGGTTCCATAAGAAAAATTTTCGATAGAGAAAAAGGAGCAAAGTGGTAAGATAGCCCAGTAAGGAAATAAGGCCTCCAGTAAAGGTTTGAATTAAAAGTCCTCCAGAAGAGGAAAATCCTCCAGAAGAGGTTGTCTAACACAAATTGATAAAAGTTCCAGAAGTAACACAGGTACCTGAAATAAGTTGAATATGATGAGATCTCAATTATAGTGTCAGAAATAAGATGGAACCGATGTGAAATAACCGTCGACGGAATATTTATGTTTAATATAGCGCTAAATAAAATGAGGATCATGAACCTACGAATGTAGGCACAGTATAATTGGCCAAAATATAGAAATACAATTAAGGCTGTATTGAACTCGCCCGAAGCGAGAAATTTCCGGACCTGTAGTCCGTACACCAAAAGGTGTAAAAATTCTATTGGTCATAAAAGGGTATTTGTGCGGAAATAAATAAATAATGAGATGTAAAGCACGGTTTGTGGCACAAAATTTTTACCCAAACGACCAGGTATTAATTATGAGGAGATATACTCCCCTGTGGTGGATTCAATTATTTTGATATGTCTGGCAGTATATGAAAAGTATTAGATATGCATCTAATGAATATTTTTACAGCCTACTATGGATCCATAAGTTGTGAAATATACATGAAGATCCCTGAAGGATCCAAGATGCCTGAAGCAACTAATTCTCGGGAAAATAACAAAATAGAACTGAATTGATATTTTTCAATCATTTTAAGTATGGATAAATCTATTTATGATTGGCACTTCAGAAGAGGCTTCCAAATACCGTGCTATCAGATTGGTCCTGGAGTACCCCGTTGAAGTGCAATATGCATTGCTAAGAAAGTAAAGCCTGAAGCTTTTGACTTAAGCTTATTGGCAAGATGTGAATTCACTCTTATCTTCGGGGTATAAAAGATGTGGTGTTATGTTAATCATGTAAGCCCGAAGAGAGAAGAGTTGTTTCTTGCAGATGCCGATTCCCCCCTTGATCCACAAAAGGCACAGCCGGACATCTGCTACAACTTTACACATGAAGTCATTGCATCACTGGACTACAAAAGCAAGAGGGCAAGACAGATGCTCCAACAACAAATTACGAAGATAAAGCTGTCCATATTGTCCAGTTGGAGTAATGATGTGTCAGAAGTGATCAGACAATGCCTATTTCACCAGAAGTTGACAAGAGAATTATTGGCATACAACGACAACAAATAATCAAGCGAGGCCACTGCACTCTTTTTCCCTTCACCAAGTTTTTGTCCCACCGGGTTTTTCTTGGTAAGGTTTTTAATGAGGCAGTCAGGCCAAAATGAGGGGGAGTAGAATACGCACTGCACTCTTTTTCCCTTCACCAAGTTTTTGTCCCACCGGGTTTTTCTTGGTAAGGTTTTTAATGAGACAGTACACCCAAAGACGTATTCTACCTAACAACACAATGACATCCAAAAGGGAGTGTTATAAAACAATGTATTTATACTTATATGTATGTCATTGTATACATACCATATACATACCAAACTTTATTATATATATGTAATAAAAATTGAAAAATAAAGATAAAGGAACAATTGGGCAACCCGACGAGCCCCTCCTCCCCTTAGAATTTTCTCTTCTTCATGCAACTCCTTCTTCCTCTAATTTTCTTCTCAATCTTTGTTAGCTTTATAACAAATAAAACAAATAACTGGGTAGCTAAGCCCATACATAATGCAATGCAAATATAGTACCACAATAAAATAGCAGCGAAAGAAAAGTACCACAATAATAATATCAAGAAACATATCTGGTGGGGGACTCTTTAGGCTCTAACTTAAACGCGAAATCCCGAACTTGAGATTTGAGAATGCAATATTTTAGTGTCAATTTTTATTTTTCTTGTCATGCCTTATTTTATAGTGATAAACCATAAAGGTAATTTTCTATTTGTCCATGTTAACGTGATTCTGGTACCTAAAGTTGACAGACATGGGTGCCATTTACATAACTAGAATCGCATCTCCTAAGTATGAAAACTGAACTGGATTTATTAGTTGAACCAAAATAGCTGTTAATGCAGAGGTCAAAACTGCTTGGTTCACTAGCTCCTCATTAGATGGGCCAAAGCCTATGAAGCTAACAATTCTGATTTCTAACATAGGATGGACCAGTTTTTTTTTTTTTTGTAATAGAAGGGCCAAAAGGCCGGCCATACAAGAGAGGAACTATAACATAGACTCTTTAACAAGTCTATCTTGGGCAGTGCCCATAGACTCAAACCATAAAAGATCACTAATACAAGGAGGAGGACTATGGAATCTAACAGACTCAAACTCCAAATTACAACCGAAGTTAGCCAACCTATCCGCACATCCATAGGCCTCTAGTAAATATGATGAATTTGAATAGTCCAAGACTTGTTGAGGAAGGATTGGATTCTACTCACAAGAGAGAAGTTCCCATCCTTCGGGGATTTTGAACCCAAGAGTAGCTTCTGTACAGGTTGAGAATCTACTTCCAACTGCAAACTAGAGGCACCCATCTCCCAAGCCAATTTCAATCCTAGCTGGACCGCCCATAATTCAGCCTTTAAAGCCGAGCAAACACCCACATGAGAGGCAAACCCACCTAAAAATCGGCCACAATCATCCCACATTAAACCCCCCCGCACCAGCTAAACCAGGATTACCTTTTGATGCCCCATCAGTGTTCAATTTCCATACACCATTCACAGGGGGCTTCCAATATATCGGGACTGGGATTTTAACCCCTGAGCCATTAAGAGTATCCTCCAGCCGTAAGGCTTCTTTAACTTCTTCAGCATATACTCGGATTGAGTTAATAGACAGAGACAGATTAATATCTATCTTGACCCATAGGATGGACCAGTTAATTAGCAAACCGGATATGTAATTGGTTAATTCTGCAATTAGTTGAATCTAATCGCTAGAGGATTTTGTGCAGGGTGAGAGACTAACTTTTTCTCTACTCGGGGTTTCACAATTATGCTTTTTTTTTGGCCGAAATTTTCACAATTATGCTTAGAATTTGGTAATCGTAATTAGTTGAATTTGGAAACTTTTCTAAGTGGACCAGCTTTGTTTTTCCTTTTTTTAATTCGTAAGTGGACCAACTTTCAATTGAATTGAAACTTGACTTTAAAACGTGGCATGTTTGAATCCTATCATATCAGCGGTCGGAAACAAATCCCATCAGAGAAAATTCAATCCAAAAATTAAAATTTGTGTCAAAAGCCATTGTATAAGGACAGAAAAAAACAAGGGAAAAAAAAAAGACACAAAAAAAATGTTGTGTTTTTAAACTTCCTTGTCACTCGTTTAGATGCATTGCATTGTCGCAATGTGACTTGCTACCATCCTAAGCATGGGAAGTGAACAATTCGTCAATTTGGCGGGACGCATAAGAAGAGACGTGTTACGAATTGACACCGCACTTTTGAAGATTTTGAAAGAGGCAATTGTGGCAGCAATAAGACCTATTGGAATTCCAAAAACATTTGGCATAAAATACTCAAGACTTTTTGATAAAAAAAAAAAAAACTCAAGACTCCTTGAGATTGGGTGTTTGAATTTGGAAGTAGAAGAATTTAGAGTTATAAAGTAATATACATGATCTAATTTTATATCAAAATCAACCCGATGTTTTAAATATATTAAAGTTAATGGAATAGAGTTTAACATAAAGAATAGTCTAGATAATTGGTAGGTGAATCAGCCCTTAGTAGTTTTTTTTATTTTTGTAGAAAACTTCCAGCGTTATCAATGATAAGAATAATTAAAACAATTTAGAGTCAGGCAATGAAATAGAAGAGCGGGAAGGTCTAGATTTTGCTAAATTATCAGCTAAACTATAGAACTACTGAAGGAGTGAACACAAAATAGCACTTGAAGAGTCATGAACAAGAATGGTAAGCTTGTTGATTAGGAGGAAGTTAAGGTGCCATGGGAATTGGAGGAAGATGGCTTTGGTCCAAGTGGAGAGAGGGGAAAGCATGATATGTAGATTGTCTTTGGGAATGAAAGGGGTGTTGTCAAAAAAAAAAAAGCATCTCGGATAGATCAAACAGTAGTATAAACAAGTAACAACCATGTACCATAGCTTTTTGAAGTGTTTGCACTGGTCGCCATGCTTGGAAATTCTGAAAATAAGGTTTTGTAGAGAATGGGGTGAATATAACAGGAAACTGCACCAACTAGGAACTAGGCTCCAAAGTTTTCAGGTGAGTGGAGGATTCTTCTGGGTATGAATGACATAGAGGCATGAGTTTTCCTCATCAGAATTGATGATGTGCCTTTGGGCTAGAAGATGTCATGCAAGCCCCCATCCAGATTTTGTGGAGGAAGGCATTTGTAGAATGCTAGGAGATGGCTTGGATAGTGGAGTAGAAGGATTTCGGGGTGAAGCCGCTACATGAGGTTATCGAAGCTGTCGACTTCTCATCAGCGAAGTGGACTTCTCCACACAAAATTCCAGTGCTAAGAGGGATTGGACCAATCTCTTATTTTCCTTTCATCTCCAACACCGACAGAGAAGCCAATATTACTCAAAATATTAAGATCAGGAATTGGATATTTGGAATTGGTGAATGGAATTCCATAGTTGAGACATGTTAGAGAAGGTACCTTGAGAAGGCCCATAAGGATGAGGAATATGCGTATTTAGCTTTGACAATAAGAGCCCACACCCATTCCGGATTTTAAATATCAATACAATGACTTTAAATACGCCAAGTTCATGAGAATTTTATAAGGCTAATCAAACAGAAGCATAAATAATTCAAGCTTAGACAAGTTTGACTCAACTTATTAAGTATGAGTATTATGAGAATAAGCTCAGATTTCACTGATGAAGGTAACGAGTCAGCCTAGGTTTAGTCACTATTAAATCTGGCTTCGATCCTAAATGAATTATGTTTAAATAAATTTAGGATAAGATAACGAGTCAACCTAAATCTAGTCACTGAGCTTCGAGGCTAATGAGTTAAGCTTAAGCAAATGTAGATTCAGCTGATTAAGTATGGAAGCGTCTAAAAGCAAGCTCAGGCATCCACATCAACTGAATCATAATTAAACTGAGGTCCGATCCATTGCCCCATTTTTGGCACTCTTTGTAAGGACATATCTAAAAGGCTGAGAAGCAACCTAAAAAGTGAAACAACTAGGGGGTCAGAGATGGACCTGTTTAGTAGACCAATTAGGTCCAATTACATCTGTTTTTCAAGGGTGGGATTTCTTGTATCCTTGAAAACAGGTTAAGGTCCTTTGAAAAAGTTTAGTATTAAGTTATGAATGTTTAAGATCATTATTTTAACTTACAGGTTTGGAAGCACAAAAAACAATGTCAAATTATGATAAGAGTCAGAGGAAGTTATAATTTAACAGGCCAATTCAAGTTAAGCCGATAAGAATATGCCGGAAATTTGTAAGCCTCTGCGTCCTTATTTTCAGCGGAGAGGACTTAAATTAAGCATGACATAGAAAGGCTAATTGCTGTAACGAAGCCTATCTTCTGAAGCTCGCTTGGACCATAATTACAGATCCCTGAAAGTTATGGGTCCGTGTGTTGCTAGCAAAATATTGGAAACTAATCAACAGAGGATGGATTGGTTATGAAGCAGACCAACTCTGTGTCTCACTTATGGCGCAATTTGAGAAGACTTTGGGACAGCTGGTTGAAGGGGAGATGTAGATGGGTCATTTTGGATTGTACTACTGGGATGGCATTGGGGACCAAGGTTATAGATTATTAACGGATCCTGATGGGAGTTGGCATCAGAGGAAGCTTTCTAAATGCTTATGTTATGAAGATATTGAGAGAATTATTAGAATTCACTCACCCTGTTAGGAATGCTCCTGAAGATAGTTTGGTTTGGGCGACTGGAGTGAATGGCCAGTTTACGGTAAAGGCTGCGTATAATTATCTAGAGATAGAGGGATGTCACTGGAGTTCAGAATGTAATATATAGAAGCTGATGTGGCATTAGGTCTGCAGCGAATAATTAAGGAGCTTTCTTTGGTTAGTTGGCCATGGGGAAATTCTAACCATTGGGCAGAGAAGAGAAGGGAGTTAGGGTTGTCTGCTTATGTCCTTGATGTCAAGAAGATGCAGAGACTGTATTGTTAGCCTTTCTGAGTTTGTATTGAGTAGTGTTTGTAGGTATTTCTTATGTGGCTGGGTGTATTACTATTTACTACTGCTACTAATTCAAGCCAAGCTGGAACATAATGGCAGACATAGAGGAAACCCAAGCAGAAGAACTAGAAGAAGTAGTAGAAGAATTGGTGGTGGGTGAAGTAGACATAGTAAGGAATAAAGCAAGAAAAAGATTTGAAAGAAAGAAAAAAATTGGAAGGCCCGTAAGTTTTGTTTAGGGTAGAGAAATTTTCAGTCTTTCAAATACAGTAGCTTGCTCGCTACCATGAAATAAAACGTTTAAGCCTTACAGGATGCCTCAACTGTGCCATCCTGTTGTATATTTATATTGACAATCGTAGTTACAAACTGAGATAAACATCATAGTTACCTAGTATAGGTAATATATAAAACGTAACAAACCTTAACTAACGAACATAATCTACATTATCTCTTATCACTAAATTATTAGGGCGAGGGATCTGGGAAGTTACATTGGCCACTCACTAATACTATAGAGCCCATCTCTTGTGCAGATTGCTATGTCAAGAAAGAGTAGTTTTTTTAAGGAAACTACGTAGAGAGGTCTACGTGTTCTACTAGGGATGTTTAGTCTTATGATGAACCATTTGTTGTGGGCGAATGGCCCAGAGTGGCAAGTATTACATGTAGTTAATAGAAAGCCTTGAGCCTCTTTTTCGACCAAAATAAATTAGCCATAAAGTAGGAGACTAGTGCTAACTACGTGTTGATAGAGGGTAGACTGGGGGAATTGGGATCTTATAGTGTACGTCAAACAATTAAAGAGAAAATCAAGGAGAGATATTCTTAGCTGCAGATGTGTTATTTATCTTCTATTGTTTTTTTTTTAAGGAACATAACTTCTATTGTCATGTGACACAAAAAAATGAAAAAAACCCTATTATGCTCATGCCACTTGTGTACCTTAGAATTTGTCAAAAAATAACATTTTTTAGAAACTTAATAAATTTTAAATTGTTATTTAAATGTTTGTCCTTTATTCATTACTAAATTCAACAATTCATACCGGTGCCAGCCAGCGCAGTGTAGCACAGTACAACATAATCTTGACATGTCAAGCGCAGTGACCACAGGCCTGTCCAAGTCATCCTAGTCAGTTCATCCAAGTGTGGGTGGGGAAATTTAGATAGCTTCAGTGCTGTAAATATTAAAAAAAAAAAAAGAAGAAGAAAACAGTTCATGCCAGTTCCCTAAACTCTGTCCGTCTAAATTAGTCAAACTTTAATAAGTCTATGGACCTTTGCCCCGTTAAAAGATATGATAATTTTTCACAAATGAAAAATGCAATGTCGTACTTCTATTTTTTAAAGAGCAACATAGATTGATTAATCTTTTTTTGAAGAAAGATGCTTTTTACATAGGTTACAGCATCAAGCAGTACAAGATTGAGGATCTACTCAGGAAACTCCTCAATATAGATACAGGGGTCATTGCGCGTTCTTGCCATTTGAGCAAAGGCATGAGCCACGCGATTCCCCTCTCGCTTAACATGTTGAAATTCAACAAACTGGAAATCCAAATTCAAAGAAAGAATGTCAAGAACTAGAACATGAAAATATGAAAAGGGGGTCGGGATATTCTTCAAATTCTGGATAAGTGAAAGGCAATCCGACTCCAATATCACACGTCTAAATCCAAGGTCTCGTGCCGTTTCTAAGGCATAGAGGGCTGCTCGTGCTTCCATAATTTCTGGAGAGGAAACGTGGTGGATTACATTGTGACCAGCCACGAGGATTTTGCCCCGATCATCTTTAGCGACAAAACTAATGCCTCCTCTGTCATTGCCAAACAGACCTGCATCACAGTTAATTTTAATGTAGGTTGCACAAGGGGGTTTCCACTCTTGATCATGTCGTTGATGTGGGGTGCCCGAGGATTGTGCACTTTGTGCCGTAGCAGCGTGATAAGCCAACCTGGTGTTGTTAGAAAGCTCAACAATCTGATTAGCTGAGAGATGTTTACCATTGAAGTACAATTGATTTCTAGCATACCACAATGCCCAAGTAGTCATCACTGCCTCCTCACGTAGTCCTTGGTCATTTTGTGTGAACAAGAATCTAGCAAAAGTACCAAGATTGGAAGCTGCAGACCCAGCCACCACCGCAGCTAATTTTGTCATAGACCAAACTGTCTGTGAAACTTGACAGCCCAAGAGCAGATGGTGAACATCCTCCTCACTACTATTGCATCTGCCACAGAGAGTATCACATTCCACACCCCTACGGATCAGTTTGAGTCTGGTGGGCAGAATATCCTTTAGTGCCCGCCAAAAGACATGTTTGGTCTTAGGAGGCACATCCACAGCCCAGAGTTGCTTCCAGTCATCAAACACAGTTGGGGCGGGGGCTGCCACCTCTGAAGGGACCTGGAACTTGGCATCATAGGCGATCCAATATGCGCTGCGAACGCTAAATACATCATCTTTTGTATGCTTCCAGATTTGCTTATCCGGGATATAGGAGCGACTAAGTGGGATGCTCTTGATCTGTTGCGCTTCATCACGGGAGAAAATGGCATCAATGGCATCGGAATTCCACGCTATCGGGTCATAATTGATCAATTCACTTACAGTCGCTGTTGGGGATAGGGAGGAAGAAGGTGATGTGACCAATCCCTCCGGGCTGCAAGGCAACCATTTGTCCCCCCAGATCCGAATCAACGAGCCATTTCCAACTCTCCATTTTAGTCCTTGCGCCAGTAGGTCCCTGCCATATAAGATACTCTTGAAAGTAAAACTTTGAGCCCCATGCTTTTGGACTTGCATAAAAGGCGTAGTTCGAAAGTATTTAGCCTTTAAAACTTGATGGAGTAGAGAGTCTTCGTTTTGCACCAACCTCCAGCTTTCTTTTGCCAGTAATGCTTGATTGAAGCATTGTAAATCTCTGAATCCCATTCCGCCTTTATTCTTCTGATGGCATAGCTTACTCCATTTCATCCAGTGTATCCTTCGTTCCTCCTGCTTCTGGCCCCACCAAAATCTGGCTATGGTACCCTCAATTTCTTGGCAAAGCGACACCGGCAAAGCAAAGCGTTGCATCACATAGGAAGGAATTGCCTGCACCACCGCCTTAATAAGTACTTCCTTGCCCGCTATAGATAACATCTTGTCCTTCCACTGTTTGAGTTTCTTCAAGACACGGTCCTTAATCAGAGCAAAAACCTGCTTCTTTGACCTGCCAATTACCGTAGGTAACCCCAGGTATTTGGCATGAGACTCCACTGCCTTTACACCTAACCGCTGCTCGAGCATTGATTGTGTCTCTTGTGGAACATTTCAGCTGAAGGATATCTCAGATTTGTCAAAGTTGATTTTTTGCCCAGAGGAGAGCTCGTAGAAGTGAAGAATCTGCCGGATAGTGTCAGCTTCTCTTGTTGTCGCTCGGGCAAAGAGGATACTATCATCTGTAAAAAAGAGGTGAGAGATAGTCGGAGCATTACGGCACACCGACAATCCATGAAGGTCCCCCCTTCCTTCTGCCTGCTTGATCATATTCGAAAGACTTTCTGCACACACTAGAAAAAGATATGGTGATAATGGATCTCCTTGGCGGAGACCTCGAGTGGGCAAGAAATAATCAGTGGGAGTACCATTGACAAGCACAGCAAAAGAAGTAGTTGTCACACAACGCATAATAAGTTCTACCCAATCATGGTGGAATCCAAGGCATAACATTGATTACTCCAGAAAACTCCATTCCACCCTATCATAAGCTTTACTCACGTCTAGCTTCAGTGCTAGGTGACCCCGTCTTCCTTTTTTCTTTTTTTTCATGAAGTTAAAAGTTTCAAAGGCCACCAATACATTATCCGAAATGAGTCGACCAGGCACAAAAGCACTCTGCGTTGGGCTAATTATATGGGGAAGGCATATTTTGAGTCGATTTGCAATGGTTTTTGTGACTAATTTGAAAACTACATTACATAAACTAATAGGTCTATAGTGCTCAGGGAGTTGGGGTTTAGTAACTTTAGGAATCATGACAATGTGGGTGGTGTTGATATCTCTTGGTGACATTTTGTGATTCAGAATTTTCAAAACATGATCAAGGACATCAGACACAATAACATGCCAATAAGATTGGAAAAATAAAGCAGGCATATCATCGGGTCCTGGGGCTTTGGTTGGATGCATTTGACCTAGAGCTTCCTTGACCTCCATTGGAGTGAAAGGTCTCACGAGTTTGTTGTTCATCTCCTCGGTGACTCATTTTTCCAGCAGGCCAGTGATTCTTGTGACCGCACTAGGGGAAGAGGTAGAAAATAGATCCTTGTAGTAATCCACCACCACTTTACGGATTCCATTCTGGGTAATGTGTAGCCTGCCTGCAGGATCTCGCAGCCGTCTGATAGAGTTGCGGTTGAATCTATGTGATGCCTTTCGATGGAAGAAACCAGTGTTCCTGTCGCCTTCTTGCAGCCAACTCACTCTAGCTCTCTGCTGCCACCATTTTTCCTCCGCTGAGAGTAAATCCTCTAGTTCTCCGGCCAAACTGTGACATGTATCATAGTCCTGTGAGTTCGATGCACGCTGCTGAGCTTGTGTTAATTGTTTTGAGACTTTCTTGATTTTTTTTGGCAAGTTGCCGAAGGTTTCTTTGTTCCAGGAGCTTAGGGCAAGGCCGCAATTTTTGATACAGTCTACGAAAGCATTTGGGAAATTTTGATGGTAATTCCAGGAGCGTTGGATAACCCCCTCACACTCCTCATGAGCCATCCATATCGACTCAAAATGGAACAGCTTCTCTCGCCGGGTCTGTTGTTGCTGCTCATTCTTCATGCAGACCTTTATTGGATGGTGGTCGGATCGAAGGCGCAATAGGTGCTGCACCTCAAAGCAAGAAAATAAAGCTTTCCATTCGCCATTTGCTACAAAACGGTCTAGGCGCTCTTGTATCCATATCTCTCCATCCCGCATTTTTGTCCATGTGAAAGGGTGTCCTGTACAACCTAGGTCCTCCAATTCGCAATCATTAAGTGCATCAAGAAAGGCATTCATCGATTGGTTATCAGGCTGAGCTCCACCTTCCTTCTCAAAACTATACAAGATCTCGTTGAAATCACCAAATAGAAGCCATGAAAGAGATGCGTGTGATCCCAGCAAGCGAATTAAATCCCAAGTGAAGTGCTTGTTTTGTGCTTCTGGCCATCCATATATTCTGGTACAACGCCAATTGACTGCAAACTCAACACCAGAGATCTCCATATATGGTGAATAGAGTAGGATCTCAAAGAGGCAATGATGTGATCTCTCCACCATATAGATAGGCCCCCGCTTCTATGTCGCCCCGTTCCCTCACAATCCACACTAAAACCGCCATTAAAACCGAAACTACTCCTAATCCTATCTACTTCAAAAGCCTTTAGACGGGTTTCCATAAGAAAAACCATACCGGGATCTTCTTGGCGGATCATCCGCTTTAGAGCTCGAACTGTAGCCTGGTTCCCAAGCCCGCAACAGTTCCAAGCAATGAGATGCATGGGGATCGGCGGGGCTGCTCCGCAGCCTCTACCGCTGTATCATGTGAGGAATTGCGTCCTCTCTTCTGGTCTACCCAATATTCAATTTCCATTGTCTCCATATCTGGACTGATCTCTCTTTTTTGGCCAATCGACTCAACATGTTGGCTCAGATTTTTCACACATCTTCTGGTCTTCCTCTTCCACTTGGTTGGTCGGTGTAAGGTGCCAATCAAGACTTCTTGAGTCGTTGAGTCATCCTTTGAGCCATTGAGAGGTGTTTGAAGGGATTGGGAGGGATTTGTTGGCATAGAATCGGTTAAGGGAGGGTTAGGTGTATGGGGAGAGGCATGAGGGTAATTCGGAGTCTGGGCAATAAAGGAGGGGCCAGGTGTGTCAAAAGGTTTGGTAGGGATGATGTTGACCAAGGGTGTGGAATGGGCAATGGGTGTAGGATGAGTGGGCTGTGACGTAGATGAGTAATTGGGGGGGTTGTCTTGAGTGTTGGTGTTTTGAATGAGAGGATCTTGGTCTTCCAGATTGGACTGGGAGGGTGGGTCCGGGACTACTGGGTTGATTGGTTGGTCGGAAAGAGAGACTATCTTGGGTGAGTTAACCCCCGGGTTTGATGCTTGGGAGAGTTTGTTGTGCCCATTCTCTGCCGTATTTATTGGGCTAGGCACGGTGGTAGCGGACTCCACTTGAGAGGACTGAGAAGACTGCTCACCCACCGACATTTGTTCAGGCACGACCATCACTGAGTCCAAGCCACCCGTATTCCTTCCTTCTCTTGCCATAGCCAGCCCAGGTGATTGATCGCGCACCAGATTTGTTGGGATAGCTGTTGGTCTCGCTGGAGCCTAGGCATTCAGATCTCCAGTCATTTGAAACAAGTTCTTCCGGATTGTCTCGTGTGGATTCTTCCTAGCAGCCATAGAGAAAGTGACAGGTTTGCGTAGGGGAGAAGCACGCAGAAAATCCCCATAAATCACCGTGGTATCCTCTCCCTCTCGACTGGGGGGATCATCACAATCCTTCAAATTATGCCCCAAACGCCCACAAGCAAAGCAAAAACTTGGCAGCCTATCATACTTAATGGGCATAGTGATAAGCGGGCCTTTTCCCATCTGCACCTTCACATCAGTTTGTAAAGGTAAAGCCAGATCAAGGCGCACACGTACCTTAATTACTCTGGATTTGGAGGAAAGCGTAGCAGCATCCACTGAAATAAACTCACCAACCTGTCGTGCTAACCGGGCAATTAGCGTTTCTGTTCTCAATCTCAAAGGAACGTCATAAAGGTGGACCCATATAGGAGTATACGACGGGCTTATGGAAGATGGTTGTTCATCCCCTGCAATTTCCTGAAGAACCAGTGTATGGCGGTCAAAATGCCAAGGCTGCCCCTCCAAAACCCTCTCTATGTCTCGATTATCATTAAATTGGAAGAGAAAAAGGTTCTTTCCAATTTCAGATGCTTCAACTCCCTGTTTAGGATTCCACACAGAGGATATCGTCTTCAACAGGGCACTGGAGTTAAAATTCTTCTCTGTCCATAACCGGCCGACCAAGCATCGAGAGAACTGCTCCTCTGGAATATCCGGGATCTCCTCTAAGACCAGGAGCTCTTCCGTTTTTTGCTGCTTTTTTAAGTCTTGAGACATCTCGCGGGCCGGCTGTAACGGTGGGGCTGCGTCCTCGGAACCCCCTTCCCCCGGTGTCGGATCCATAGCAATCTCAAAGACCCACCTGCAAGAGAAAAGATCTAGACAGGACTGAGGCTTGAAATCAACGAGAAGATGAGACCTGCAAACAAACAAGACCAAAACACTCCAAAGAAGCCGAAGAACCCTTGGCGGCGGGGTTGCTACAGTTCTGGAGAGACGAGGGAACCTAGAGAAGACCTAGGACTCAAAAATGATAGTGGTTTGATTAATCTTGGTATCAAAACCTCAAACATCATTTTATGATGTTACTGGAAAAGAGGGTAACTCATTAACTATGTCATGTCAGAAGTCATCCTAGCAAATCGGAAGTCAACCCCACAATGTCAGAAGTCAGCCACCAACTATCCCTCCATCTCTTCTTTACAACAGCTTATGTGAAGTCCCATCTCGTCTTCATTACTAACAAATGAAGCTCCCAAAAAACAGAAGAAAGAAAACACCAACACCAAAATATCTCTGGATAACGTACTCCAATAATATTAATAACAACATTCTTGTTACTCTAATAATAACATGGCTAAACACTATATAAAAAAAATCCAAATCTAAAAGGCTCAAACGGAAGCGTAATAGCTAAAATAACAATAGAGAAACTATCACTAGCTAACACCCCAATTTAACCTTTGACAAGAAGTCACCCCACTAATCTTAGATGTGTTGTCCTCTTCTGCTGCCATTTCTCGCAGAGCTCACACGTACGTTAGACGAAAAGGAATTTACCAAACACGTAACCACTTTTTGTCGCTGTTCTTCGTCATCTCCTCCACCTCTGTCGTCTCTTGGAAACCACGGCGGCGGCCGGTGGTCGCTTCCACGGCTCGAGAAGAACAGAGTCTCTGTATCTGGAAGGCAGGACCTGACTTCTCCCTCGCTTGGATCTCACCACAGGGGACATCTCGTCGTCTGAGCCCCTCCCGTACAAATCCGCCACCAAACTACACTTGCCGCTCCTCTTGTTCGGGGACGAGGCCGACCCATTTTTTGCTGCTTTGTCCGAATCATCAGGACGCTCCATCTCTTCATCTTCTCCCATGTTATTGCCAGACACTATTTCTGCTGCTTCAATGAGAAGAGCAAGACTGTCATTGCTCTTCTTGTGCCTGCACGACGACACTGCTTTGACTACACAACTATCCTCTATCCTGTTGTCTTCTTCTCCTCCTTTGACTACTTCCCTATATTCTTCCTGGATTCCATTAACTGTCACGGTTTCTCGGGTTCGGATTTCGGTATTTGTTGTCTGTGAAAACTCCAAGCTAATTCTCTCATCAGATTCTTCTTCACCAATTACCTGAACGACGGTTGAATCCGCCCCGACTTCCTTAGCATGATCACAACCTCCATATAATTCTGATGATGATGATAAACAACTCTTGTCGTCGACCTTGAAAACCTTTTCAACAGCGCTGCAGGAACTCAAAGACTCCGATACATCTTCATAAGTATTCAAACCCAGGTTCAAATCAACGCCAAGCCCTCTACTCTCTCCAAATTCAACGCTTTGAGGGTTCAAAGATATCTCAACTTTTGAGGTTTCTCGAGACGGGTAGGAAGCAATGATGTGTAAGATCTTGTGGAGACACATTTGAGACTTGGACAACCCACGATGATGATGATAAACCACATAGTTCGTGCCAGAAGAGGAGAAAGAAGAATCGCGTACCTGATTGTGGGGAGAATGGCTCAGGAATTGGTACGAACCCATATCCTTAGACACCAAAAGGGTAACCTTCTTCTTTTTGTTTTCCCTTTCTTTTACGTACTCACTAGCCCAACAGGTTTCGTTTCTGTGCATGCCATCGAAGCTGTGTTGTTATCGGGATGGAGTATGGCAGGATCGCTAGAGAAAGAGAATAGTAAAATTAATCTAGAGAAACAGTCAAAGAAAGGAACGCGAACACAAGCAGCCAAGCAAACTCGGGTATCTTTTTGGTCTCTTTGTTTGATGACTTTTTAGTTTTTACATCCTTAATTTCTCTATACTAAAGTGTAAACAATGGATTGTGCCTTTTTGTCTGGGAATGGCTGTCCTTTGCGCATTGGTCCTTGAGTGACGTGGCGCTCCCTCGCTTAGTCACACGTCACGTGGTTCAAGACGATTGGGTGGTTACGTGGAAGCAAGTAACCGCTGTGGGGAAGACTATATATTTTTTGACCCCCACCCAGGAGGAGGAGGAACCAGGGGTTGGGCGATATAAAAATGATGTCCCAATCTCGTGTCGTGCGGCCTGTTTCGCATGATTTTCTTCATTTGATTTTTGTTTGGGGTGGGTTGGGGTGGGTTATGTGTGAAGCATTTTTTTTTCCCCTGTTAAGTGAATAAGGCTCAAAATGGATAGAGCATAAGTAAAATGGTGCTAAGGGCGTGACCCAATGGATGATTTGCTGATGATTCTTATTATTTGCAGATTCTTCTTTTTTGCATTGGGTTAATTTGCCTTGGGTTTGTTCGCTATAGAGACACAAAATCCACACTTCCTTTCTTCAACGTTTGTTTTGTAGTGAAAGTTGCTTGGCATTAAACTGATGATGGGGCCTATGAGCGTTAGCTCGAGTGACACTTCCCTGGGGCTGAGGTCGTGGGTTCATCCCGACCGGTGTTGAGTTAGTATTTGGGTTAGATTAGGCTAGTGTAGGAATTTCTTGTAACCAAAAATAATATGATGGGACAGCAAAGAAAGAAAGGGTAAAGGACGTTTTGAGTCCTAAACATTTTAGGCATAAACAATTGAATCCTAAACCTTCAGAAATTCACAGTTGAGTCATAAAATATTACGTCTAGTATACCAAACAAATCCTCCGACTAATCTCAATTTTAAATGAGGTAACATTTCAGATATGCGATGGCATGTACATGAGGCATTACCATAGAGGATCATGCCATCGTGTTTTTGATACCATTATATTTAGCATTATATTTATACGATACCGTTGATTTTGAAATTTAGGACTCAATTAATTATGATTAAAAGCTCAGGACTGAAATCCTTATTCCTGAAAACTAGAAATGAGAATGCTATTTTAATCTTCAACTTTTCAAGGGTGTCAGTGAAATATATTGGTACACTATGTGTGTTTATAATTTTTTCCCATTCCAAATACTTTGTAACTTACGATATTTTGACACAAAATAGCTAGTAATATAAAGTCAGCCGATAAAAAAGTTTTTGGACAGGGAAATTGGGTTGGTTATTGCATTTTCCCTTTTTTTATTAAAAAAAGAAGAGTTAAATTGAATACACATTCTTTTTTTTGTCGAAAAAAAAAGGCATCAGTGGTGTCATCATCGCCCCGTCGGTCCAGGCCCCGGTCAATACCGGTTATATCCTGGCATTAGACCCTCCTCATAGGAGAGACCGCCCAACCGGGGCACCAGCGGACACCCTCACCTGCTACGCGTCATAATACCGGGGAATCACCGGCTCAACGGCCAGCACCTCACCGTGTGGAAGGCCATATTCGGCCGCATCACACTATGAGGCTTGACTGAAAGCGCCGGGACTCGAACCCAAATCTTAGAGATGGCAGGTTGAAGGCCTTGCCACTGGGCCACCACCCCGGTGGTAATTGAATACACATTCTACAGATAGCCCCCAAAGGGTTAACATTATAGGCCTGATCATACATATGATCAAACTGTTGGACTGGCCTATTTCTTGCTTTAATCTTGTACCTGATGGTGGGCCTCTAAAACAGAATTGGTTCAATTTTTTGATTCAGTTGATTGAATGGATAGCAGATGGTGGGCCTCTAAACTGTTTAAAAGCTTTGTTGTATGTTTGTGCATCCAATCGGACCAATCCTTCTTTTTTATATATGCAAGGTAATGGAGATGCATGTCGTTGTTGTATTTTGTCTCAATGCATATCAAATTATCAATTGCTATATACTTAGCAGTAAATTGATTCTCTTGGAGTTGCTAGTGCTGCAGGTTCGTTTTGTGTGAAGAGGGACCTTTTATTGTGATATTCTGGTTGTTCACAAATTTTCGATACCCTAATCAGTAACAAAAGAGAATGAGGCCTAAAACCATGGTAAATTGATTTAATTACATTGCGATAAGCACCACATATATCCTCTCCTGTCTTGTCTTGTTCATTTGATAGTTTATGACCAATTGTTGATCAACCCTGCAACTGTCAAATGTAGAACATAGTCTCCCCTTGTTCAGCATACCTTTTTGTCTTAACATCCGTTCAATTTTTTTTTTTTTTTTAAAAAAACTTTTTCTCTTAACATCTTTTCACTTATCTTTACGATCATGAATATATAGAAGATGGGTTGTATAAAGTCAATTTGTTTCAAATTTTTTGATGTTTTGGACCATGAAATTTGCTGCTGCTGCGCTTCTTTTTTCCTTTCTTGAATGGATTTGGTTCATTTTATCAGCTCGAAATTTTTATTCGATCATAACATGAAACGAGGACGGTGGCCGGGTGGTGTAGAACATTATCATATATATCTTACTGGTTAGCTTTTTAAGTTTTTTAAGGGTTAGAATATAAAACCATTCATGCGGCTTGAGCTTTTGTGGGTTCATCTCCCTATTTTCTTCCCCAAAATGGTTAAAAGCAACTCAAAGGTAGGGATGAGGCGAGAGTTTTGTGATAATTGCTTACAGCTGCACTGATTAGATGGTAGGCCATTTTCATCAATTTGGCAATTTGCTTCTCTGATGTCACTTCCCTCTTGATACATTAATTTGTTCTTAGCTTTATTCCAATTTTGGATAAAGGAAGGAATGGGTAATATTCTTCCTAATCGCATTCAGTTATATGTTCATAAGCCTTTTAAAAGGAATTTTACGAATCAAAAGTTGTAACTAGTCTAAGAAGTGGAGTCCTCTAGTTCGTGCAGAGTTGTCAATTTGTCATGCACAGCTAAAGTAAGAAACTTTATTCATAATGCTTCTAACTGCCACAAGTAATACTTACAAAAATAGATAAAGTTGAAACGATGACAAACAAAAGTTGCAAACCTAGATGCTCCATTTCTAGGTTAATGCATTGCAAGTTGTGGTACTTAATTTAACCAAAAGCTAAAAAGATGGAAACAGTAGAACATGGGATGAGGAATTGCACACTCCTGCTTGGGATTGGGATCCGTCTTATAATTCGAGTATTATTACTGTTGGTCTTGACTAACAGCTACTACAAGAAAAAAAAAAAATCAGCGGCAACTTCAAACGCAGTCCAAGAGTAAAAGTCTTGGTTATTTTATAGGCTATGGTAATGATTCTTTCTATTTTCTTTTGGTCTCTTGAATATGCTAGTCAATGCCACCACTACTAATGCAGTGGTACCTCTTGATATTTATCCAAGGATTCATAGATTTAATCCCAATGGTGGTAGGGGCTTGGGAGATGTGGATAGTTGTAAAGATGCTAAAGTACCAAAAAAGGATGAAAATGCATGTCAATCATGTGAACTTTACTCTCTCAACATTAGTAAAAGTGAGGAAGGCAGCTATTTAGACGTGATACATATTTAGAATTGAATTCGTGGGAATATAAACGCACCCTAATTTTTTCTCTCCACTTTGCTCAATAGTTTTTATTGCATAGCAAACTACATGGCCCGCAATAATAAGGTTGATGCCTGTAAAGAGCAAAGAGGAACTAACATCGAGGACTCTTACCAAGAAAAAACATCGAGGATATGATATTGGTCTTTTCTTAGAGCATCATATTGAACCTCTCGACTACAAAACAAAAGAAAAGAGCCTGAAAATATAACGAAAGTAAGTTGTTTTATTTTTCTGCTTTGAAGTTATGGATGATAGCCTCGTTAATAAGCTAGCATATTCTTTCTTTTGTACTTTTTCCCAAAAAAAAGAAAGCACTAGTGCTAATATGCTTTAATGTTTAGAAAAATTTTGAGCATTTTCATGAGAACTGACAAGGGCATTATATTAAGCTGCAGTGTTAAAGCTGCTGCCTTGGAACCTTAAATGTAGTTGGTCATATATCACTAAATTCACTGGAAGCAACTTCTCTTCTCAACCCTATATTAATGTGTAATCAGGATTCTTATGCATTACCGGGTGCCAATTAACGTGTTTGCAAGCCCCTTGCACGGGAGTTGCTTAAGCCTGGCCATCTGGTTTTCACCCTCAATTTTCCTTGCTAAATAGTACTCCTCTGGAGTTAAAATTAATGTTTCATATTCTTGTTGAACAATATAAAAAGAAAAATACCGTTGTCTCAAATATGACTATTATCATGACAAGAAGAGAAGATATACGCAGAAATAGTAGTAATATAGTTTTACTAAGGTGTAGCCAGTTACATTATCAAGAGAAAAGGAAACCTGAAGCTAATTCTAGCTAGTGGCTTTGGGACTTGGGTTGTCAGATTGTAGGTGATAGATTGTAAGAAGCACGTGAACTACAGTCAAGGCTTGTGACGCTGTGTGTATATGTAATCTAAGTGAGCCTCTGCAATTATCCTTCGCTCCAAGCATTCCTCATCTCCATTTTCACACATCTGATGATCCAAACCCATTAGTTCCTGAAAATAAAAGAAAAAAAACGCGTGTTCTGGTTAATAAGCTATTAACTACGGTTATTACTTCAATTAGCGAGAAAGATAATTAAAAGGAAAACCATTTACCTCCGCTGATAGAGTACTGCCTTCCAGCTCTCCAGTAGAGTCCTGAGTGGTGATCCTCTTGGCGGTTGCCTCAACCTGCAGCTCTACAAAAGGGAAGTAAAACCTTAGTTATATGAAATCAACCCATGTCAAATAGCAAGAACAAAATTTGGGAGGAGGAGAATCCTGAGGCAGTTATTATATATATATACCTTGATTATTCACCATGGAACGTGCCGATAACATCGAGGAATGAATAACTAAAAGTAGGAGAAAGAGGAGAAGGACACTGTAGTGAAGTCCCTGTTTCATCTTTAATACAGTCAAACGATACAAACAAAGAAATTGGGAGTTGGGGGTGGTAAGGGGTGAATTGAAGAAGACGGAGCATCTGTATGTATAGATAGAAGGGACATATATATATATACATGCAACAAACAAACAAAGCAGACCACTACTGATTAAGTCACATGAAGGGTCTCCAAACAAGGCCGTTGCATTTACCTCACTAGGTGGGACCAACTGGAGAGTCTAACTGAAGACTCTACGCTTCTGTGTGTAATAACACCAGTAAGTACGTACTAGTATTTTGATGGAGGGGGAGAGGAAAAAGGTTTGGCCACCACAAGATGCCATATATACTAATGCTGGTCCTGGACAAATTCTATAAAGAGACCAGAATTCAATGCAATAGTGGTTGACAGTGTCAACAAGTCAACCTTTTTGACATGCTGACTGACAGCTGTTGGGCATCATTGATCACCATGTCTTTTTTTTGTTTACCTTTATCAAATATGGTGGAGACGTGGCAGAGCTAATTTGGAGCGTTATGCATTGATTCCATTTTGATTTTGAAGATGATGCATAAGCAGTAGTATGCCCTTCTTTATTTTTCTTGGTTGGACGAGAGAGAAGAGAGCACGAGAAAGAAAAGATGCTAAAGCATTTTCGATGGTACTCTTGAAAGTACCCCGTGATGGATATTGCATATATACCACATGTAAAACGGCCGGAGTAAAGTGGCAATATCACCTCCTACCTAGCTAGCTAGCTTGTAATGTGGCAAGTCATCTTTTGCCTCTTTTTTGGTTTTGTACCAAATCCCAGTTTCTTCCTTATTCATGTTTCTCTTTAGTGGCTGGTTTAGGCAAGGCTGAATATTATTTTTCTCATGTTTTGTCTTGTCTAAATGTCGGATGGGAACCTTTATTGGTGATCAATTTGATCAGGGTCATATGCACCTTGCTTACTAGATGCATGCTTTTGACCAAAGAGTTACTACAATCGGCACAAGACTCGTGTATAAAAAACGCCAGGGTGAAGTTTTGCATTCGAGTCTCACCTTCATCAACGGTATTAAAATGCATGCTCTTGCAACTGGATGTACTTACCAAAAATAAAGAGTGAATCAATGAAATGTTGCCTAAGGAGTAGCCCGTTTGGTTCGAGATTTCAATTGAACTGGGTCAATTCTCTCTCTATTGTCAGATTGCAAAAGGTGTTGCTCCATTGAAGGTCGTGAAGTGAAGGTTGCAAAATGTCCAATATTTTAGCTTGCCACCATTCATGCCTCGCTCTTCAATAGGTTATCCAATTATATACTAGTAATGCATTGTAGATTATGCTGCTCTTTTGGAAGATTTGAAACTTTCACTTCTAGCCGCACAGACTAAAATTGTTTTCTAAAGAACTTCTCCTCTGGGTTTTGAATTCTGTTAAGCATTACATCCTGATATGTAATTGGTTACATTATCTAATCCTCTTGAAAATTGAGTAGGAATATGCAAGGTCTATGTCTGCTAGTCTTAGACAAATCTGAATAGAAAAATATGCTATATCACTTTGTCCCCATGTGACAGTTGCATTGGATATATAGTCGTGTGACAGGAGGCGTTCTGGGTGTGATAGTGCTATATTCTCGATTTTCTTAACTTGAATATTATATATACTTCTTCGAATTATTAAGTGCTGTTTCTTTCATCATTTCTCCTCATAGTTGAGAGCTAAGGATAATTGTAGGGGATGTATATTGCTGGGATGCGATAGTGGGGATGTATGCAATCCCTTCTTAAGTACATTGTATAGTGTGGACTGTAAAAGATAGAATTCCTAACCACGTTAATCCGGATCCTTGCATCGGATTCTAACCCAGATTTTCCGGCCTTAATTTAGCTGGGCTTTAGGTCATGTGAGAATGGTGCATATCCGTAGAGAAAATAGGTCACCATTGGGTATATCTATATCTTAATGGCACAAAAAAAGATTTGATATTTTATACGGCCCAACTAGGCAACTACTTCAACCTATTTTTGCGCCTTTTTGAAACGCAAGAACTCTGTTCATCTTAAAACTCTCTTGCCGTGGATGGCTGCAACCACTAAACTCTTAGCCGTGTAGGTCTAGTTAACTCTTTTTCTTTTTATTTTCTTTTTTCTGAATCCCAATAGAGATGACCAGAAACTTTGATCGATAACACTCATACATATCTGCGCAAGAGCAACAATGGCGGCGTCCCTCTGATCATAGACGTATAGTATATGTTATTGTTATATAATAATGGACTATTTATACCAAGTCTTCTTGGTGTTTCTGTCAATCGTGACAGTGTTGTTAATTGTTGTTCGATGCAAGAAGAGGGTGCCCCAAGGCAATCAACAAGAACAAGCACAAGCACGACACGTTGAACAAGGACAAGGACGACAGCCAACACTTCCAGATCCGACCATAACGTTGTTGTTACTTGGGCGTGTTGTTGTTTACAACAGTCAGGTAAGAATAGGACACCGTTGCAGTGAGTGTGTTATTTGCCTTGAGGATTTCAAAGATGGAGACTCTTGTAAGGTCCTTTCCAAGTGCAACCACATGTATCACACAAAATGCATAGATCGGTGGCTTATCAAGGACAGGCATTGCCCTCTCTGTCGTGGTTCTGTCCGCGGATCTAATCGGGGTAATCAGTCAAATAATCAGAACCCTGTTTTAATTGATTAAATTTGATTGCATGTGTATACTAAATTAGGTCATTACAATTTTGCTGCTTCATGCAATCCAATCCATGTTTAATTATTCTTGTGTCTCTCGGCTTCGCTTTTCTTTTAATCCCTTTTCCAAATGCATCAGCAATTTAATTTCTAAGCTCTTCCTTAGGGTCATGTTTGTATACCAACTCTTTTACCGTAAATCCATGGTAAGTCTCGCCGTGTGCTAATTGCCATCGTCGAAGTGCAATATATTTATGTATTTTAGGTGGGTCTGTGTCTGTCTAGCTAGCCCCAGCTAGTAGTAAAAGTGACAGACAGGCCATAGTAACTGATAATTAAGAGAGCGTGCACTTCATCCCTCTCAAACCAATTCATCTCATCCATCAAGTGTAATCAAATGACATAATTTAAATGAAGGAAAAGGAGGATATTCAATATTCAATATTCAACATTCAATAGAATCAAATCATCAGAAGATTCCAAGCAAAAAAATTCAGCTTAAATTGGTTCCTCCCCATCACCGAACAAAAAAGTATATTAAACTAAGCCATCCACTGTTCATGTCGGCATCCCCAGAGTCCAAGAGAGCAGAGCCCTCACCGACGGCAGTGACGGGTGACACAGAACACAGAGAAGCTGAACGCAGCAACAAGAAACTTAGAAGAAGAGAAGAAGATCAAAGCGAGGATGTAACAATGGAGAGCCCGCGGGTATCATATAGATCTATCCTGGCTTCTGGGCAAGAATCTGAGGAACAAGAGGAGATTTGGGTAGAGGACGAAGAGCCGGAAGTGGAAGATGGTGATATCATCATCTCTGAGACTGATGGAGGACCGGTCATGAAACTGAGTGATAGTTTCAAATCCAAGTTAAGAAAACCATGGGAGAGTGCCGTGGTTATCAAACTGATGGGTAAGCGTATAGGATATCGGGTTCTTAGATCAAAAATCCAGACCCTCTGGAAACCCAAAAGCCCGTTTCGATTGATTGATTTGGATAATGACTTCTTTGTGGTAAGATTCAAGGACAACACCGATGCTCTGCAGGCACTCCTGGGCGGTCCTTGGACAGTATTTGGGCATGCCCTCATGGCTCAACCATGGACACCCGAATTCAGGGCGGCGCAAGGTGTCATTGAACAGGCCACGGTGTGGGTCCGATTTATGGACATACCATTGGACTGCTACCACACCAAGGTACTCATGGGGCTGGGTAACATGGTAGGTAAGGCGGTGAAGATTGATGAGCGTACTCTTAGCACAGATAGAGGCAAATTTGCCAAAGTCGCTGTGGTTGTGGATCTTACAAAGCCTCTGAAGGGTATAATCACGGTGGACGATGAAAGTTTTAAGGTGGTGTATGAAGGGGTACCCGCACTCTGCTTTAACTGCGGACGGGCCGATCGCATACGAGAATCATGCCCGGCAAGGAACATGGAAGGAGATAAACCGGCAGCTGAGACGGTCCAGAAACCCGCCGATGGAGAGGAACGGCCGATAGCGGGACAGCCAACATCAACAACCGAGACAATCGGGAGACCAACAGTGGGCGAGTGGATGGTGGTCCCCCCGAGGAATAAACCTGTCCGAAGAGCTCTGCCATCTACCTTCCCAGGTAACTCTAAGACCCAGGGCTACACAGGGCCCAATAATCGTTTTTCACCACTGTCAAATCCACTTCCCAATCCCGATCAGGCCTCTACTTCATATACTCCTCCCCAGGCCCAGTTAAACCTATCTGAGCTACTTTTCAAGACCCAAAACAATAGAGCACCCAGACATCAAACCCAGAAAACTAAACCTGCCCAAAAAAAGACATACCAAGCCCAGAAACTTCAACCTACCACTAATCGTCAACCTCTCTTGGATATTACAAACCCTATTCTAGTCACTGATCCAACCAAAGTGAAACAACAAACCCGACCCTCTCAGCTTAAGAAAAATGAAACCATTCCAGTACTTCTACCATCCACAACGCCTCCCCCCAAGCAGACGTCCAAAGCCATTGCCACAAAACATTTAGCCATCGTACACACCGAAACTGATCACACCCAGATTGTAGTTGATGAGGGGAACCAACTCCGAAACTCTCCTCTTGTGATGCATACTTCACATTCCCAAAACCCTTCACGATCAGTCCTACCTGTTCTTGGAGGACCCTTGGAGACACCTAAGCCCCCTGACATCCAACCGATAGCTGTGACCCCCCTTCATACACCACTTCCTGTCAAGGGACCATCGGTAGTACCAGCTGTACCTACTATGGGTTCAACCGAACAAGTTGACATGGAGCTAGAGGGTACAACCTCTACTTTGGGTGAAGATCACCAGATGGAAGATGCACAACTAGACGTGAATACTGTGGCACAGGTTGTCCCCCTTGTGCCTCATCTTAGTTGAAGTCTTTTTATGATTTCTATCCTAGCTTGGAACTGTCAGGGCGCTGGCAAACCTGAATTTAGAAGAATGTTGCAAGAGCTGAAGAGGAAGCATAAACCGCGGATTGTAGTTATTTCCGAGCCTCGGATAAGTGGTAATACTGCCAATAAGGTGATCAGGAAAACGGGATGGCGCAACTCATTTAGAACCGAAGCAAGGGGATTTGCTGGTGGCATTTGGGTTCTGTGGGACGATAGATTTACGTCCATTTCGGTCCTATTACACCATCCGCAATTTCTTCACATGAGAGTTGGTATGGAGAATAAAGTTTTCTTACTCACTGCGGTGTATGGAAGTCCGCAGGAAAAATGGAGAAAATTCCTATGGCGCAATCTTGAAGCTATGAGCCCTGGTATTCCTGACCCATGGGTATTAATAGGGGATTTCAATGCAGTTCTTCAAGGAAAAGAAAGATTAAATAGGAAAAGGCAACATGGATGCGGTAATAAGCTGTTCCAACAGTGTGTTGAACAATGTCTTTGGAGGTGGAGTATAAAGGCGCCAAATTCACCTGGACTGGAGGGGGTCGACAAGCCAGATTAGATAGAGCGCTATGCAATGACTCATGGATGCAGGAGTACCCTAGTGCCTCGGTGTTGCATTTGCCACGATGTTGCTCGGACCATAGGCCCATTCTCTTGCGAGTAGAAGACAAAAAATTACATGGGGGCACCCAGGATCATTTCCAATTCCAATCGGCATGGCTCCTACATCCAGATTTTGAAAAAGTGGTGAGTAATTCATGGCATCCTCGGTCAGACTTTTTAGATACGCAGCAAAATTTTGTCAAGGAGATAAAAGTTTGGAACTTAGAAATTTTTGGAAACATCCAGTAGAAGAAAAGACGAGTAACAGCCCGGATAGCAGGTATCCAAAGAGCACTGGAGGGCCGTAGATCTATTTTCCTCGAAAAATTAGAAGAGGAGCTGCGGCTTGAACTAGATAGTATTCTTCTTCAGGAGGAATTTTATTGGTCCCAGAGAGCCAGGAATCAATGGATAAAGGCAGGGGATAGAAATACGTCGTATTTCCATGCCTCTGCTGTCATCAAGAAGAATTGTAACAAGGTGACAAAATTGCAGCACTCCAATGACGATTGGGAAGAAGACCAAGAGATTCTGAAACAAATGGCAGTATCCCATTTCAAACACATCTAGACTGAAGAGCCAATCCAATCACGGTGTACAGCCCCTTCAGGCTTATTCCCATTTTGTAATTTTGAACTGATGAATAAAGTGTGCCTCCCTGTCACTGAATTGGAAATCAAAGAGGGACTACACCAGATGGGACCCTTAAAGGCTGCTGGTCCAGATGGCATCCATGCATTATTCTACCAATCTCAATGGAAGACAGTTGGCCCAAAACTTGTGAAGTACATACAGAAGTGTGCCTCTAGGTATCAGTGGGATCCGGAACTGAACAGAACTACTATTGTATTGATACCAAAGGTGGATCAGCCTAAATCCATTCACCAATTCAGACCCATTGGCCTTTGTAATGTGACATACAAATTGTTAGCAAAAGTTCTGGTGAACAGGATTAAACCACTCCTTGTCGATTTGGTGGCACCGACTCAATGCAGCTTTGTGCCAGGAAGGCAAATAACGGACAACATTGTGGTTGTTCAAGAAGTGGTTCACACCATGAGGAAAAAGAAAAAGGGTGATTCTAAGCTTATGGCGATCAAGGTGGATCTAGAAAAGGCATATGACCGCCTGAGATGGAGCTTCATACAAGATACTCTCTTAGATGCGGGTTTTTCGGGGCAGTTTGTGGACATCGTTATGCAATGTGTTACTTCATCTTCACTGCGTATTAATTGGAATGGTTCATGCTCAGAGTTTTTCTATCCAAGTAGAGGAATTCGACAAGGGGATCCTCTTTCCCCTTATCTATTCGTCTTATGTATGGAAAGGCTGGGCCAAATCATCCAAAGAGAAGTTGGTCTGGGACATTGGCAGCCGATCATTGTGTCTAGAGGAGGACCCCTACTGTCGCATGTATTCTTTGCCGATGATCTTGTATTATTTGCCAAAGCTAACATGGATCAGGTGCGGGTGATATCTAGGTGTCTTGATGATTTCTGTGCGTGGTCGGGGCAGAAGGTTAGCAAGACTAAAACAAGAATTTTTTTCTCCCCTAATGTCCATAAAAGTGAAGCAAGGGCCTTGAGCAAGGCACTTGAATTTACTGTAACGAAGGATCTAGAGCGATACCTGGGTGTCCCAGTTTTACATGGTAGAGTCACAGCAAAAACTTTTGAGCATTTGGTGGATAGGGTGCAGCAGAGATTAAATGGCTGGCAAGCCAAACACCTCTCGTTAGCAGGAAGGGTAACCCTGGCAAAATCGGTCATTTCGGCACTTCCCACATATACTATGCAATCCTGCAGAATTCCCCGCTCAATTTGCGACCGAATTGATGGTCTCTCCAGGAATTTCATTTGGGGAGGGGCTGATTCCCAAAGGAAAGTTCATCTACTGAACTGGAAACAAGTATGCCAGCCAAAGAAGAATGGGGGCCTCGGTATGAGATCACTTAGGCAAACTAACGACGCACTTATTCTAAAGATGGCCTGGAGATTTCTAAATAACCCAGGGGCTCTATGGGCCCGAGTACTGCGTGGAAAATATACTACTACTGGAGAGACCCTACCAAAGCAAGTAGAGAAAAAAAGAGGTTCTAACCTGTGGAGAGCCATCTGTGATGTTTGGGATGTACTACTTTCATGTGTTGGTTGGGAAATAGGTAATGGCCGAAGAGTCAACTTTTGGCGAGATGTGTGGGCTGACCAAGAGCTGTGTATCATTGATCATGCCACACTGCCTATCCCTCCACGTCTTCTTGATTACTCTGTGGCGGATATGATCCTGGCGGATGGGCAATGGAATTGGCAACTGCTCAATCTTTATCTTCCCCCATTCATAACTGCCAAACTATGGGCGATCCTTCCACCAAGACCGGATAGTATGGAGGACGGATTGAAATGGTTCCCGGAACCCAAAGGTAGATTCTCAACCACCTCTGCCTACTTCACCCTAGAAGAGGAACCTTTGCAAGATGAGAAGGCACTTTGGCAACGAATCTGGAGGTGGAAGGGACCCTTTAGAGTCTGCTCCTTCCTATGGATCTTGGCACATAACAGGTTGATGACTAATGAGTTGCGAACTCATAGACAAATGTCTCCATCGGCTAAATGCCCATGTTGCGAGTGGGAGGATGAAACCTGCTTGCACGTGGTCCGGGATTGTGCTTATGCTAAGGATGTGTGGAATGGTGTAATGCTTGACAAGTCAGCTTGTAATGAATTTTTCACAGTGGACATGGAACAGTGGCTCCTCAGGAATTTGAAACCAGAAACTACACAATTCGGTAGAGAGAATTGGTGTACTATATTTGCAGTAACATGCTGGAAATTGTGGACGTGGCGTAATAAAGTGGTCTTCGAGGAGGAAGATCCAGATAGCAACCACCCTATTGGTGCTATACTTTCCTGCGCCAAGAGTTTTGATCAAGGTTGGGAACTCTTGTCGCATTCTCAGGTATGTTCTCACAACAACTCTGATTTACGTTCCACTTGGAATCTGCCCCCAAATGGATGGGTCAAATTCAATGTGGATGGAGCAGTACGTGGAGATTATGGACAAGCTACTGCTGGTGGTATCTTGCGTGACCATGCAGGGAATTGGCTAAGAGGTTTTGGAGTTTCTCTGGGTAGCTGCACCCCTATCCGAGCTGAATTATGGGGCATTTTGTTGGCCTTACAGGAAGCTTGGAATGTAGGCCTCAACTATGTGATTGTGGAATCTGACTCGGCTGCTGCCGTGGAATGGATTAATTCCACCCCCCACCATTCTTGTGCACGGAATGATCTCATCCGTGAAGTTAGATCTTTACTAGACAGAGATTGGTTTGTTGCCATCGCATTTGCTAATAGGGAATCAAATTCTTGTGCAGATGCTATAGCTAAATTAGCCTTTGATTTACCCCTGGGCTTTACTCCCCTTCTTCACCCTCCTGCTGTTTTAGGAGATTTACTTTTATCTGATTTGTGCAATGCGGGGACATGTCCGCTACCCACAATATAACTCATTGCAGTTTTAATACAATTCCACTCATTAAAAAAAAAAAAAAGGAGATAATTAACCAAATTAACCAAGGACTTATTGCCTCACCATAAAATGACCTGGCACTGACTTGGCCGTCGGGTTCCAACAGGCTAAGGAGTGGGACAAGTGGTGGATACGGGGAGATATAGGAGCCCTCGCAGGTGAGGATTGGAGCATTCGGATTGCCTGTTAGAATATTTGATTGATCTGACTGCCTAATCTTGATCCAGGAGTTGACCAACACACAAGAAGCCTCAGTTTTCTTTTCTCATGTACGCACATAGAGAAGTTGCAAATCGGGCAGTGACCTTGCAAAACTTGCTATTATAATGAATATCAACCTTGGTACAGAATCGTCAGGCCCACCAAGTGATTTTTGTAACATCTTTTTTTTTTTCAAAAAAAAAAAAGTAGTAACGCCATTTTTGGGGAGCCTCCCTCCAGATGGAAGTACTAATGATTGATGTTCAAACAATTAAGCATAAGTCAATAACGGATGAATCCCCGTTTGTACTACTACTACGATATATACCACAATAGGTCAATAGCAACTTAAAATTGCCCCACAACAAGAAGCAACCCAGCCCATTGCAAACACAAAAATTTGGGGGATTTCTAATACATGGCTGCCCGATAATGTAAACTAAACTACCAGTTACTACTACCGAAGCCATGCTAAATGCTAGTTACATAGGAAGAGTACTAGTGAAAGCAAAATAAAACGTCAATAAACTAGTAGCTATAATTGGAATCTCCATAATGCCCCGACAAAATCTTTTCGATACTCCCGCCACCGACTTTTGCTGCAATTTCTTTAGTTCTTCCGCAGAATAATTACAAGCCTGGTAACCTGTCATCCACCAAAAAGTAACAAAATCAAAACTCAAAAGCCTTTTCCTTTAGAAAAGCTACAAAAAATATATAAACATTGCTACTTTGCCATAACTACAGTACACTATTTTTGGATAAAAAAATAGAAAGCTATACGAAATTTTGGAAAACGCAAGAAGCAATACTTGGGTCGGTGTCAGTGACCATGCCAGTGTTGTCAAAATCACAGTTGAAGTCATGACGACCAAAGGCTTGATAGTACGCATTCATCGCGTATGATGCATGCGACCTCACCGTATTCGGGCTGAAACAGGCCCCACCTTCCTGTATTGGCTTGCAATCCACTCCCGTACTACACGCATAGTCTATGTTCTTCTGCAACGCCTCATCGCTAGCGTCTGATTTAGGCACGCACCACTTCCCACCCTGATCAACGGACGATGGCGCTTCCGCGCCTGAACTTGCTGTGGGGGCCAGGGCCTGCAAAAGTTAAAGAAGACAGAACAAAATAAATGTAAAAGTAAACCAAACGGGAACGGTTACGTGAAAAAGTTGAGAAACTAATGGCATAGTATTGGCATAGAGTAAATAAAGTAGTAGTGGACAAAATACCGGGTCATTTCGTAAAATGCCAACGTCGTATACCGGGGTGAGATCCGGTTTGAATAGCCCGAAATTCTGCTCCGACACCGAGGGTTTAAGGTTCTCATTAAACAATGAGAAAATATAGGTCTCGAAGGTCCGGTTGGGCATCATCGGCGTGCCTTTCCCGGAACTGACGTGCTTGACTAGGTTGCCGTTAAACGACACCGCATTCTCCAAGCTGACCCCCGGCTGGTTCGGGTCGCCCGCAGAGGGCCAACCCGTTTCCGCCACCAGGATGTCCACGTCCTCGTACCCGACCCTCTTCATCGCGGCGTAGACCGCGTCCAGTTGGGCGTCGAACATGTTGGTGTAGTTAATCTTGGTGACCGGGTCGTAGACGCCGCCGTTTGGCTTGAAGAGGGCGTAGTTCAGGGTTTCTGGTCTGAACCCGAAGTAAGGGTAGGGGTTGATCATGAAGGGAGACTTGGTTTGGCGGTGGAACTCCAGAATCGGGGCGAAGATCCTCTGGTCGTAACCCTTCCGGAACCGACCGGAACTGGGCGGCTCCGAGGAGGAGAGGATGCCCAGGCTGTGAGGGGTGGAGACGTGGATGGCGGTGATGTTGGCTTGCAGGAGAGCTGACTTGAGGGCCTTCATGGCCGCTAGAGTGAGTGCTATTAGGGTTTTGTCGTGGGTGGCGACGACCTCGTTACCCACGGCTATGTAGTTGATGGTGGTCTGGGGGTGGAAGGGGAGGATGTTGTTGGCGACCCATGACTGGGCGGCGGGGAGCTTGGAGAGGGAAGGGATGTCGCCGTTGCCGACGGTGACAGTGACCGCTATGCCGGTGTTGGCGAAGGCGCGGAGGATGTCTGGGTTGGCGTCGAAGATCTTGACACGGTCTATGGTAGTCTGGGTTTTGAGGAAGGTGGCAACTTGGGAGGGGGGAGGGAGGTTGTTGGCCACGGTTCCATAGTTCACGCCGATGGAGTAGGCGGCGGTGGAGCAGCGGACGAGGAGGTGGAGAGTGAAGAAAAGAAGAAGCATCCGCAAGTAGATAGGCGGGCGCGGACAGAGAGATGGTTTTGCTGCCATTTGTTTTCCTGGGTGAAAAAATGCAGAGCAAGTGTTGGGTCTGGAGAGGTCAAGCTTTAAAATGTTGAACTCTGTGTCAAAACTTAAAAGCCTAATCCTATGTGTCTTAGGAAGGAAAAAAAAACTACGGTAGGAATTCAAAGGGAAAGCCAGAAAATCAGAACGTTAAGGCAGTAGTGGGGGCCACTCGATTTTTGTCCCTTGTAATCGTGTGTTAGCATAGCATGTGAGGGTTGAAGTGGGTGGGTGGGTGATTTGCGGTCACATATCAGTTGTTTTTTAAAAAAAAAAGAATATCTGCTTTTACAAAAAGAGTTTGATGTGTTGCATTTTTCATTTAAAATCTTTCTGATGAGTTTCTATCAAAGAAGTGACTCTTTTTTTTTTTTTGTCGAAACAAGAAGTGACTTTTGTTGTTTGCTAGATTTGCCAATTTATGACTAGTATCATCTATGACAAACTTTAGTCTTTTCCGCATAAGGAATTAATGTTCCTTTGAAAACCCATGCTTTATTTGGTTGAAGTGACTGGTATGAGTTCTTTTCCTTTGTTCAGGTGGTATGATCCCCATTTTAGATATATCATACTGAATCCATGCCTAATATGGTAATTAATTAAGCAGCTTTTGTGCTGGATTTGTTAACAAATTTAACGTAAGTGATCTTATCGTTTTTATGGCAGGCTATCATTCTGCATTTTTTGTATTTTTTTTTGAATTTTTCAATGATAATAAAATGAATTCCACACAGAAGCACATTGTTCTCGCTTGGAAATGTTTTTCCCCGTCTCTCCTAGCTCTCAGCTAACATCCCTGCTAATAGCTTTATAGTTATATTACAAATACACTTGCTGCATCTAAAAATTTGAGTTAGATCTTGGGATTTTATGCGACTAAGACCTAGATTTAGAAAAAAAAAAAGTGAGGATTTTGAAGGAGATATCTATCTATAGATCTTGGAAGTTTTGAGGAGCATTCCCAGGACTTTAGGGTTGAAAAGGGTGTGGATAATCTCTAGTTAAAACTTTCCTAGTCCAGAAGGTCTACTCAATAAACAAATTCAAGCACATATAGTAAAGTCCCAAATGAGTAAGAAATAGGTTTGTAAAGGTAGATTTCGTGTTTGAGTAAGCAAAGAACTTATTTCTTGTAGGCTTTGATTATGAAGATTTTTTTTTTTGTCGCAATTGATTAAGAAGAATATATACGGGGATGAAGTGCTAAGAGAGACGCCATGGCTAGTTTAAAGTCAGCATTTCGCAGTGATAAAATTGGCATCTTCTATCTTCAACTAGTCCTTGGTCAGATTTTCGCTGATACCTTTAGCTTCTTGGTGCATATTCACGGCATTCCTCTTGAACTTATCAGAAGACGAAGATATTACCATTATATTACCGTTAACACATATAATGTTTGAGAATGTTCTATAAAATCAATAAAAGTTGAATTTTTTTGGAAATGATCTATAAAATCAATAAAAGTTGAAAATCTTTGATTTAAAATCATAATAAATCATCACATATTACGTTACACATATAATGGTTAAAAATGTAATATAAAATCAATAAAAGTTGACAACGGACTTCCTATGATGATCCAAGTTCCCCATCTGAAGTGAGTAAGAGAGGTTTTGGGCATCTATACACCGAGTAGTTAGCTACCAAATAACCTCAAGTGCTTTTAGGCCACATGATTTCGATCCAACTGTGGAGGTTAATATGAACTAGTCGATTACTTAAGGGCGTGACAAAATGGTAGCACAGCCGTTCTCACTCCACAGTATTGGAATACAATACTGCCCTGGATGTGTTATCTGGACCAAAGTTCTTGGCACAAGTCTTCCAAATCGAGACCTACTTATAGGTTTTGATATCATTCAACAGGCAGAGAAACTTCAAATTCTCTCACAAGGATTAAAATTCAAGAGGTTCTTTGCTCCTTACACCAATGTTAAGAAGATTTTTGCCCTTTCAGAATGTCCAGTCCAGTATGAGGAGATCAAGGCAAAGTTATTACAATCTTGTGCTGACAGTCATGCTCAGTTCACACATCCATCTCCCCTCTGGAAGAATGAAACATTTTTCATTACGTTGCCTTTCAAGCTCAATGAGGATATCAATCCTATTAAGGCATCCCATCCAGGTATGACACCTTCAGATTTACTTCTAGCCAGAGAAGAATGTTCACAGCTGTTACAACAGGGTCTCATTGAACCCACCAAATCAGAATGGGCATGCCAGGCGTTCTATGTGGAAAAAAGAACTGAGAAAATTCGAGGAAAAAAGAGGTTGGTAATTGATTACAAGCCTCTTAATCATTTTTTAAGAGATGATAAGTTTCCTCTTCCAAAGATCAATTCCATGTTCCTTCATCTCAAGGATGCACGCATCTTTTCAAAGTTTGATTTAAAAGCCGGATTTTGGCAACTTGGCATTAACCCCAAGGATCGCCATAAAACTGCTTTCTGTATACCAGATGCTCAGTACCAATGGAAGGTTATGCCTTTTGGGTTAAAGGTAGCCCCTTCTCTGTTTCAGAAGGCAATGGTCCGTATCTTCCAACCCATTCTTCATCACACCTTAATTTACATTGATGACATCCTCCTATTCTCATCCATGGAGGCATAACACCTACAGCTTTTGCAACAGTATTATGACATAGTCCATTCTTATGGAATTATGTTATCAGAAAAGAAAAGCCACATCGGTGTTACAGAAGTTGATTTTTTAGGAATGCATTTCAAAAACGGTTCTTATCAGCCTGGACCCCATATTGCCCAGGAGTTATTGAATTTTCCAGATGAGAATCTCATGCCAAAATAGATCCAACAATTCTTGGGTATTGTCAACTACATCCGTGACTTCATCCCAAAGGTTTCACACCATACCAGCCACTTGTCCAAATTATTGAAGAAGAAAGCCCCACCTTGGGGACCAGATCAGACTGAAGCTGTAAAAGTTCTAAAGCAGATCACTCAAAATCCACCTCCACTCAGAATTCCCACCAATGGCACAAGAATCCTCCATACAGACGCAAGTGATGAGTACTGGGGAGCAGTACTGATTGAAGAGACAAAAGATAAAAAGAGACATTATTGTGGCCACGCCAGCGGCAAATTTTCAGATGCAGAGCTCCATTATTTCAGATGCAGAGTGGTGTGATAATGGAGCTCTGCATCTGAAAATAATGTCTTCTTCAGGCTATTCAATTTCTGAAAATAATGATTCAACATCTACATTGTCGAGGTCGACTTGAGTGCTTTGTTGGATTTGCTGAACCAATTTTGTTGATTTAGCTGCTGAACCAATTTCGTTGATTTAGCTGGCTGAAACAATTGTAGGTGTAGAGCCCATGACAGCATGGATTGGGTAAATCAGATGCCCATTACAATTGTTCAACCACCCAGACAAATCTCCAAAGATCAGTTGGCCAAATTAATCCCTTTGGATTGGGTAACCAACTATAAAAATCTTCGTCAGCATACTCAACCAGTCCAAACTACAGACTCCATCTTCATACGACAATCAGATGGAACTGTTAGGACTATTTTCTCCACGCGTGGATCCACCTCTTCTACTGAGGTTTTCCATTGCAGTATGATCAGACCAAGCTCTGAAAAGACAGAAAAGAAAGTTCCAGTTTCTTATTTTCAGCCTGATGGATCGGCAGTCTATGTCTCCCATATCAATGGTCATTTTATATGGGGCGCTGATTCTACTCAATGTGAGGCAAATTATGATTGTGAAGATCATTTCTATGACTCTGATGAAGATTATGTTCTTCCATCTAGAAGAAAGTCCAGGACTAGCCACTCTCGATGCAAGCCACATCAAAAGACTGCTCGACCTCCTCCAGGAGCATCTCGACCTTGGATACTTCCTAAGGCCATTGCAGAAGCACCTCCTCTTGATTTCTATTCAAGAGTATTGGAAATTCTTGAAGAAGAAGGACTTTTATCTCCATCTTTTTCCTCTGAAGTTAATCTTCCAGACATGACACCATCTCCACAACCAGTTCCATGCATGATGTTTAAGGCAGCCGATTTCCCTCCTTTGGAGTCTCGGGTTGATGCATCCATCAAAAGGTCATATGCGCCCTTTGTTACGCCTCAACAAGTGAGGCCAGACGGTCAGCTCTCTCCACTCACCCAAGCTGAAGAAGTCTTGAATTGGCAAACGCAAAACATGACGGCTTAGAATCACCTTTTCCAGAATCTTGATTCAAAAATGAACCAGGTCCTGTCACAACAAGGACTAACAACTCAGAGATGTGATTCCCTTGCAGGCCAAATGAAAAAGTTGGAGCACGATCTCACTCAGAAACTCAACATACTTGATTCAAAAATGAACCAGGTCCTGTCACAACAAGGACTAACAACTCAGAGATGTGATTCCCTTGCAGGCCAAATGAAAAAGTTGGAGCACGATCTCACTCAGAAACTCAACATAGTTCAACAAGAATTATGTAACACAATCAAGGAGAAACGAAGTCTTTATGACCCTTTGGTCAAGCAAAAGGAATCGGAGGTCCTTCTTCTTGAGCAAGAGCTTCATGATGCCAGGACAGTTTTAGCAAGTACAAAACCCCTAAATCCACAGCCAATATTTCCAGTTCATTCTAAACCTCTTCCCACCAGTACAACTCCAGAAGAAAATCCTTTTAAATCATTGTCCCAAATGTTTCCTCAGGAAACAAGACCTCTCCGACGCCACTATCGGCGTAGCCCAAGTCCTTCACCAGATCGACAACATCGTCGAGAGGGGAAAGAACCAGCAAGAGATCATTCTCCATCCTTGATGATCAAAAGACCTTTTTATACCCCATGTGGAAGCTCGTACCCCAATTAAATAAAAAATAAAATAATTAAATGAAAAAGAGTTACCAAAATACTATTGAAACCCGGGGTACCAAAAACCGATGCTTCGGCATACAAACATTTTCCATGAAAATGTATTAACAACGAGATGTCATAAAAATAAGCGAGATCAACCGGCTTAACAAATAATAAGCCATCACGGCATTACGCCGACATAATATCACAAATCATCTCCGGCTAACTGCCGATATAAAGATAACACATTTATGACATCTCGAGTTATTAATCATGCAGCGGAAGATGAAAGTAATAATAATAATACTCAAGATAGAAAATATCATGCATGTGGCCCTATGGATCCCACCAAGAGATAATGCACAACTACCTGCTGAAGTGACTGCGTCTGATCTCCGAGTCGAAGGTGTAAGTGAGTCTGCACGCTAACTAAAGTCTGAAAAACAACGGTGGCGATTATGTGAGTCGCCTACTCAGTGAACATTATAAGTCTAAATATACATGAAAGTGAAGTCATGCTCGTAGGGTGAGTAGCTCACGAGCACAAGTACAGCATACAAGCAAATCAGAATCACACACCATCACATAAATGTTTTATTGTATTATAGCTCGTATTGTTTGAGCTCAATGCGTTATCTTATTGTTATCATTATTATTATTTTTATTATTATGGGCCCTCTACTGTGAGTCAAGTCTCGGTAGCGCATCTGATCAGATCAGGGTGTGAAACCCAAATGTCGAACCTCAGAAGGGGTAGATTCTGAGGCCAAAAACCACTGATAAATCTCAAGTGGCCGCTAGCTACCTGAGGGTGCACTCAGACACACCTAACCGGTGCAAGTCTTCCAGGGGTGCACCTACATCCCCTGGGCATGCTAAACAGCATAATGTGACCCGAGGTACCCAACCCTCCTCGGGGCTACCAACCGACACCACAGTAGAATTTAGTATTTTATTCTTAATTAAACCTTTATATTTCTGTTTGAAGTACATTATGTCTTTCAGGGAAGTGTGTATGTGTCCCTGTATCATCCGGGCCTTCGGCCCATAACCACATATTATCACAAAAGTGTATTACATAGTATATAACAGTTTTTCATGTAGAATTTAGACATGTGAGTCAATCAGGCATACAATTCCAATCATCGCATGTAGCAAACAAGGCAAGTAAACAAACAAACCACACCAACATGCATTCACAAAACATATATAAAAAGACTTGTAATGTCACCTCAAAATGCAAGTTATGACTTCTTCTCGATCCGAGTCAACAGCTCCCAAGATATCTCCCGTACCTGAATACCGGTACATAATATAATCACTAAGCTAATTTTAGAAGTAAAAACGTGCATGTATGCTAAAGGTACGTTCTTATCGAGTAACTCCCGTCCCTAACTATCAAATCGTAAGATTTCCGGGCCTAAGTCCAAAAGGAATATTTTCTTCTTCATAACTCCAACAATTAAGGATCTAAGGTTCGTCGGTTTAAGTAAATTAACAAATTCTCGGGCCTAAGGCCCACTAAATCCTTAACCACAAATTCTGGGCCGTGGGCCCACTTTCTTAAGTCCACATTTACCGATTATGCAATTGGGCTTCGAGCCCGTTCTTAGTGTCCGTGAAATTAATTACCCGTGATTAGGCCTTAAGTCCGTATTTTAAGTCCAATGAAATATCTTAAGCTTCAAATTGAGGTTATTGGGCCTGGGCTCGGTTTTTCCCTAAAAACCGTCCTAAGGTCGTTTCCGAGCCCAAGGGTTTATCGGCCTATGATCTATTTGTGTCGGTAAGTCTTCCCGGCCACACACTCTATCTCTCCACTCCCGGTAATCCATATTTCACTAAATGTTTAAATATAAATGTATTTCGGTAATTAATTTCCAAAATTTAAATACATGACATAACCGAAGCAAACATAAGTAGTTACCGTCTAATACTCGTAAGGCGCGAAATAAAATCCGCTGGCAGAACCCGAGCCTTCGCCGGAAAAGTTCCCGAGCCCTCGCCGGAACAGTACACCTACGCCGGATTCCGGTCACCCTCGCCGGAAAACTTCTACAGTGCCAAGACAACAACCACAACAATTCTGCCAAGAATCAAACAACATCGAAACCATATTCAACCCCACAACATACAATTAATCAGTACAACACCTTCTGCCCCCAAATTGATTCAAGAAAAAGGATTGGAGAAAAGAATTCTTACTCGAAAACACGAATCCTCCTTGTCCCTAAATTTGATTCCGCCCGAAACCAGAGTACAATATCAATCTCAAGCCCGTCCAGAAACGTAACCCACTGCTCGGAAGATCAAACCACCAACACAGACAACGTGCTGCCATAAGACAGACACACCGGCATCGCCACACACACGAACAACAGCCAACGACCACCACCAAAGAGGCAACCCAAATCGGGTTAGTACCCACACACAACATCCAAACGAAAGAAGAACACAAGAGAATAGAGGGACGGCGGTACTTACCCAACAACTCGAGGAACGGCGGTGGCGACTCATGTCCACACGCAGCACTCGCCGTCGCGCGTAAAATCGGCCCTCGTCTCGGCCTCCTCTGCGACTCGTGGTGGCGGCGGCCCCGTGTCCCTGTGACGGCGACACGAGAGAGGGAGCAGAAGATGTATGGCGGCGGCGGCGTCCAATCGAGAGGAAGGAGAGGACGGGAAGGAAGAAAAAAAAAGAAAGAAAGGAAAAGGATCTGTGAGGGTGGCCGGGTGGAATGCAGGGAAGGAGAAGATAAGAAAAAAAGAAGGGGATAATGGGGGACATGAACGTTGGGCCGGCGGCGGCAAGTGCGGTAGCAACGGGAGAAAAAGAAGAAAACGAAAGTGAAAAAGAAGAGGAGAAAGAGGAGAAGGGGAAAGGAGGCTTTTAGGGTTGGCCGGCCAGCCCCGAAACGACGTCGTTTCGGGCTGAGGCACGGTCAACCCCCTTCAGTCAACGCGCTCTGTTGTTTTTTTTTTTTTTAAACCAAAACGACGTAGTTTAAGCCGAAACTACGATAAACGTTGTGTTTCGTTCCGAAACGCGCTTTGAGTCCAACGAAGCTCAAAGATAACATATTACCACTTAAAATTAATAAATCCGAAGGGAAAATAAGTTAATTTTATTCCCACTACCGAAATTCGGAATTTTCTTTATAAATCCAAAAACGGAAAACCGGGGCGTTACAGTTCTACCCCACTTAAGGAAATTTCGTCCTCGAAATTCAATCATCAAGCCCGTAGGTCCTACCACGATAAGTTTCTGGTATCCTCCACCAGATGTCCGAACTCATCGCGAGATACCGCTTATACCCTTAAGCGGTGTTTCTCCTATCTATAAAAACCGTGCCTATGAGTTGAGAACTCACTCACAACTATGGACTCACCACTAAGATCCCGTACTACCTCTGACTCGGAGGATAACAGTTACATCGGAGGTAGGGCTTTCCCGACAAGCTCCGATGAGGAGCCTCCGAAGAAACGGTTCAAGACCAATATCATCGGTCTAAAGGAGCATATGGTGATTCCCCCAAAATGGCGAAAGAAGCGTATAAGCAAGGAAGGACCTTCTGGTAACAAGGATGCAAAAGATAAGAAAGGCAAGGCAGCGGCTGAGGGCAGCTCACCACTGCAGACAATAAAGCAGCTGGACACCTCACTGAAGAAGGTCAGCTCCGCGGTGATGCAGATTGAACTGGCCTGTATGGGACTCTCTTCTCAGATCGCGAATATACAAAAACTTGTAACCGATCTGAAAAATCGTGTAACTCCATAGAGTGTTTCTCTTTTGTTGTACTATGTTAAGAAATCAATAAAATAAGCTTCCTTCTTAATTCGAAATTCTTCTGTTACTAAATCTCGTGTTAAACGGATTAAAAATTCAGCAATAAGGGTATGAAATTAATCATAAGGGAATTATAAATGAAGCAAGACTCGTTTAATAAAGTCAAAACATTAAAAGGTTAAAAATAAAACATGTTCCCATGTTCGGCGCCCTGGATCAATTGTGAACATCCTCGATCCCGAAAACGTAACGTACACAGTTAACGGTGACGTCTATTAGCCTCGTGGAAAAGATACCCGTTAACTGGCAAGGCGATGATCACGGGAGCGTCCTGTGTCCCTCGAAAGACACGTTACCCACTTGTCCACAATTGTCCGTAGGAGCCAAAAACGTCTGTCTCGTCTCACATCTCTCCACGCTGTCCGAACAGCTGTAAGCTTGTCGCACACGCACTCTACTCGAGGTGTGGTCCACACGGTTTAGCCACAACGGTCACGAGTGCATGTGACAAAGATGTAGAAACAAGTCTTAAGAGACCACATTGAAGTAGCCCGGGAAATTGAAAATTGCAAGGTAGAGGAAGACAGATAACCTCTGGCATTTATTGCCCGAACAACAAACACATAGCGTGTCGAGGCAATAAATGAGGCAACGGTAAAATTCCAATACGCAGACACTTGAAATTCGAACGTAATAATCACGCTCCTCCTAAGGTTATAAAAGATGGTAGAATGAGGAGTAAGTTATCCCAAGCATTTTAAAGCAATCTTACGCCCAGACTAAGAATCCTCAAGACTCAAGAAAACCAAACACCTATACGCCCAAACACAATGCCTGCCCCATCATCAGTTTTCTTTGTCGAGGGTGCCAACCTTGGCAGAAGGAACCGATTGGCCTACAGTATGGTCAATGAACGTGCCGAAGNAACGACGTAGTTTAAGCCGAAACTACGATAAACGTTGTGTTTCGTTCCGAAACGCGGTTTGAGTCCGACGAAGCTCAAAGATAACATATTACCACTTAAAATTAATAAATCCGAAGGGAAAATAAGTTAATTTTATTCCCACTACCGAAATTCGGAATTTTCTTTATAAATCCAAAAACGGAAAACCGGGGCGTTACACCCCATCTATTTCTAATGATACATCACATGATAGTTCTTCAGAAACATTTTCAGAAACTTCAGATTTTGATTCAGCCTATGCTGATATCTCCAACATTCTGATGCACCAATCCAAACCCACATACACTACAGAGTTTTCCCCTGAAACTGTAGGAATGGATAGCACACCTACTCCACAAGCTACATCATCATCACAACCCAAAAACCAACCAAACCAACCACCTCCATTTATTCCTCCCACAAAAAAACCTGATGGTTTTTCCACAGGGAATGGACCATGGTTTTCTCTTGACGATGTTCCCCAGCATCGATGGAGAGAAAGATTGCAAGAATTTCAAGCCTGGATGGACAAAGAAGAATTACAAGAAAATCCACCATACTGGATCCATAAAGAATTCATTGCTCGTTCCACCGGCAGCATGGACCGACATGGCAACCAATAATCCTAATTTCCCTGAAACCCTTCATCCCAAATCAGACCTTTACTCAATTCGAGAATTTGAACGAAATTCCCTTTTCCATTACCTCACTATCTTCCTTCAGGAACAAGGCGTTAGTCTTTCCTAGATAATTCAGTCCCAATATTTTCCTGACCACCCTTTCTGAAGGATTAGTCTTATCCATTGCTATGATTTTTCTGAAGATGAACTCTGGTACAACTGGTGCCTGTTCACTCTTTACTATGGCATATTCAGGATCAAGGCTCTCGATATGTTTGAATTCCTCATGGATGCAGAAAACAATTCCTCCAATCAGTGGACTTTTCTCCAGTGGATGGCCCCACTGAGTCAGTGGCGCACTTGGATTAAAACAGCTCTTGATATGCATCCACCACAGCAGCGACCACTACTTTACATGACATTTTCTGCACACCGACCCTATCGTGGAACACCTCCACGTCCTCATCCTGTTGTCAGACCATGGGAATCTTATCTTGCATCACCACCACCAAGGTCCCTTGTAGAATATCATCGAGTGCCACCAGCTCATCCATGTACATCCCCATAAAAAAGTTTCCTTCGAAGAGCATGGAACAGTTTATGTCTCCTCAATGGTTTTAATTATGAGGTTGCCAGTCAAGTTTCCTCCACTGCAATGGTACCACTGTCTCCCACTCCACCTCCGGTCCCACAGACATTATTTCAAGATTCGCAGAATCCGTATTCTCAAGCAACATGTCAAATGGATGCCACCTGGGATTCTGATGAAACTGAAGCAAATTATTGGCATAACCGAGATGCCCGTGATGCCCAAGCTGCACGCGCCTTAGCAAATGATAGCGATGATTCAATGGTGGACCCAGAAGATGCCAATCTTAGTCCAAGTCATGAGTCCATTAATAAATAATGACACTCTTTTATCACTATCCAAGTCTGTATAACAAATAATAGGAATCTGCTGTCCCCCACTACTTTGCTTTATGTCGTGTCAGTCTGGGGTCATGATACCACTCGGTCTTGTCTTATTACTTCAATTATTAAGTCAGTGATGTAAGCAGTGATGTAATTTGGAAGAGACCCCCAACTATAAATATAAGGGTTTTCAAGTTGTAAGAATCAGAGGACATGTTCTGATTCAATTTCAGACTTGTTTAATAAATATGGCTTTCTAAATACACTCTTTCTTGATTTTCGAACACTCATAGCTTAGGGTTATGAAACTGATGAATGATCTTCTTTGATCCTGCAAGAATGATCCTTTGGATTAACTGGGTTACAAAAGGGCTTGAGATTTGATTGCCATCTTGAGTATGGATCCTTCTATCTCGCCTGAGTAATTAGTTAGTCTGAAGGCTCTCTGTTCCTGTGTGGTTGCAGGAATTTCAAGCCTGGATGGACAAAGAAGAATTACAAGAAAATCTACCATACTGGATCCATAAATAATTCATTGCTCGTTCCACCGGCACTCTCAAAGAATGGTTCCAAAAGACCACCACAGCAATTCTCCAGCAATTGTGTCAGGTTCCAACAACTTCTCAGTTCCTGAATATATTGCATGATGAATTCATTGGTTCTCCCCCGGATGAAAATCGACACAGATTGACTGGATTTCATCAAAGAAAATGTTGTTCTTTACAACTTTCTGACCTCCAACAACATCACTCTGCCATGAGCAAGCTCTATTATACATTGGGAGCTACAGATGCTCATCGAGAAGTTTATTTGGCTTCTTTCCTAGAAAGTTTGCAAAGCAATGTTCTTAGTGCAATGGAATCCAGCAATCGGAGTATGTCCAATACATCCCTTGGAAAGCTATACCAAATGATCCTCGTAGCTCGATAGACACTTTGTGATACCCAAAAAATGTTCAGAGACCTCTCTAAACGATCTCAAGATCTCAAAAGTGTGTGCAACAATTCTTATCTGAAGATCAAATGCAAAGATAAGAATTGTTCTTGTTCTCGGAAGTCCAACCATATTGATCACTATCAGAAGCCTTCTCTAAAAAGATCCAAAAGGAAGTTCAGATCCCGTTTTTCCAAATTCAAATACTTCAAGAAGAAAGGGAGACGTCGCAACAAAGGAGACAGATGCTTTATCTGTAGTAAAAAGGGTCATTTTGCAAAAAATTGCCCAAATCAGCCAGCTAAATTAGCAAAATTGGTTTAGCAAATCCAACAAAGAACTCAAGTCGACCTCGATAATGCAGATGTTGAATCATTATTTTCAGAAACTGAAGAGCCTGAAGAAGACACTGTCTTTGTTCTTGAACAAGAATCTGATACATCTTCCTCAACAACCTCTGAAGATGAAGAATTTGATGATCGATATTTACCAGTCTTTCAAGCTCAAAAAAAAGCATAAAAGTCCATTTTGTCCAAAACAAAGTCACCATCCGTCAAGATACAGATTCTCCCATCCAAGTATAACAAGCCAATCCCTCTTAATTGTTTTGTTGATACTAGGGCTCACAAAAGTTTTCTCAATCCAAAGATTCTACCTCCAGAGGCATGGGAGTAACATAAGAAGTATTTTCAAGCTGAAAATGGAGAATTATTCCAAACCAAGATGATTACAAACATCGTATTGGAATACAATTCTTCCCTGGATGTGTTATCTGGACCAAAGTTCTTGGCACAAGTCTTCCAGATCGAGACCTACTTATAGGTTTTGATATCATTCAACAGGCAGAGAAACTTCAAATTCTCTCACAAGGATTAAAATTCAAGAGGTTCTTTGCTCCTTACACCAATGTTAAGAAGATTTTTGCCCTTTCAGAATGTCCAGTCCAGTATGAGGAGATTAAGGCAAAGTTATTACAATCTTGTGCTGACAGTCATGCTCAGTTCACACATCCATCTCCCCTCTGGAAGAATGAAACATTTTTCATTACGTTGCCTTTCAAGCTCAATGAGGATATCAATCCTACTAAGGCATCCCATCCAGGTATGACAACTTCAGATTTACTTCTAGCCAGAGAAGAATGTTCACAGCTGTTACAACAAGGTCTCATTGAACCCACCAAATTAGAATGGGCATGCCAGGCGTTCTATGTGGAAAAAAGAACTGAGAAAATTCGAGGAAAAAAGAGGTTGGTAATTGATTACAAGCCTCTTAATCATTTTTCAAGAGATGATAAGTTTCCTCTTCCAAAGATCAATTCCATGTTCCTTTATCTCAAGGATGCACGCATCTTTTCAAAGTTTGATTTAAAAGCCGGATTTTGGCAACTTGGCATTGACCCCAAGGATCGCCATAAAACTGCTTTCTGCATACCAGATGCTCAGTACCAATGGAAGGTTATGCCTTTTGGGTTAAAGGTAGCCCCTTCTCTGTTTCAGAAGGCAATGGTCCGTATTTTCCAACCCATTCTTCATCACACCTTAATTTACATTGATGACATCCTCCTATTTTCATCCACGGAGGCAGAACACCTACAGCTTTTGCAACAGTTTTATGACATAGTCCATTCTTATGGAATTATGTTATCAGAAAAGAAAAGCCACATCGGTGTTACAGAAGTTGATTTTTTGGGAATGCATTTCAAAAACGGTTCTTATCAGCCTGGACCCCATATTGCCTAGGAGTTATTGAATTTTCCAGATGAGAATCTCACGCCAAAACAGATCCAACAATTCTTGGGTATTGTCAACTACATCCGTGACTTCATCCCAAAGGTTTCACACCATACCAGCCACTTGTCCAAATTATTGAAGAAGAAAGCCCCACCTTGGGGACCAGTTCAGACTAAAGTTGTAAAAGTTCTAAAGCCGATCACTCAAAATCCACCTCCACTCAGAATTCCCACCAATGGCACAAGAATCCTCCAGACAGACGCAAGTAATGAGTACTGGGGAGCAGTACTGATTGAAGAGACAAAAGATAAAAAGAGACATTATTGTGGCCACGCCAGCGACAAATTTTCAGATGCAGAGCTCCATTATCACTCCACTCATAAAGAACTTTTGGCGGTCAAATATGGAATCAAAAAGTTTAAATTCCATCTTGTCAACAATCATTTTATCGTGGAAATGGACAACTCATCTTTTCCAAAGCTGCTAGATTTCAAGAACAAAAGAGTTCCAGACAAGCAACTTCTGCGTTGGAAACAGTGGTTTGATAAGTATGACTTTGAAGTAAAGCATATAAAGAGGGATACCAATTTCATTCCTGACAGGTCATTCCTGATAATGACCTATGTCTCAGATTATGATCAATTCTACCCGTGAATCGAGGTGCCTATGCTATGGATTTGCGAGGATACAGAGTCTAAAAGAGAGGAGGATGTGATGAATCAAGTTTCACATCGAAAGTGAGCGAGATAAGTCTTGGTTATATATGCATAAAGTAGTTCGCTACTGAATAACTTCAACTTAAATTTTTGGGCCACGTGGTTTCGGTCCAACTGTAAAGGTTATTATGTGCCCCTTGATTATTTGGAGCGTGACACTTTTGAGCCTAGGGCCATGGAGCTAGTCTTTGGACCTTGTCCTCAGGCCAGGTCTTCGGTAATCGTTTATTGTGCTAACTCATGGGCCTTGGGCCTATCTCTATCAACATAACAATGACAAGTTATACAAGCATGTATATATTATAAACATGTACATATTATATAGAATCATAATGAAAAAAAAAAAATAACGTGTCTTTCTCTACCATTAAATTTGCTATCTCAACAAAATTTGTTGTTTTTTGTTATATAAATTGTTTCATAAAAGCCCCTGAATCAAGAAGTAAAAGAGGCCAGGCCAAGCAAGCCAAAAAAAAAAAGAAAAAAGTGGGGGGAAAGTCGAGAAAGGGAAGCAGAATCCTATATCCCAGTTACAATAAATATATTCGGTACTGTTCCATCTTTGCATACAATACGTCAAAAAAAACACATGGAGCCCACTCCGGCCGTACCCAACAACATCAACTCTCCCGCGGCGGAGAATCCCCTGCTCCCCTGCGCTTCCCTTAGCGAATCCACCGAAGACGACGGCAGAGTCACCGGCGATTCCACGACCAAGTGGAAATCACCCACTCCAAAACCCACGATGTCGAGTGCGACCCCTCCTCCTCGCTTTCGGAGAAACATATCCGACGAAACGGTGAGCTGGCTTCCTACGGGCTGGGTGGTGGAAGACAGGGCCAGGACAATTGGCCCTCACATTGACAGGGTGAGTGCTTATTCATATTAGTTAGTGGTTAATTTCAATTTCTGAAAAAAAAAAACAAATTCTTTTTTAAAGATTGAATGAACGAATAGACGGGTTCTCGCTATTCCTGGAGATCGGAAGATATATGATGTTATATGTTGTGGCCTTGTTAGGGATATTTCATATGTTGAGAGTTACTGGCGAGAATTCAGAGATTTTCAAGAGTTCCCACTTTATCGATTTAGTGATGGTGTACTATATACTTAATTTTGTTGTGCAGTATTACTTTGACCCAACGATGGGTCGCAGGTTCAGGTCCAAGAAAGAGGTGCTGACTTATTTGGAATCAGGAATCTTACCGAAACGTCCAAAGAGGAAGGCAGCGCCTGCGAGATTGGACGGTGAAAACAGTTAATGTGAGGAACGAGTTCTGATATACTATAATCAATTAAGTGAGTGACCCTTTGTGTTTCAGGTATCAATTGGCTCTCGCCATTAACTATTTCTATATATGTGTGCTTTTGTCTTAAGAGGGAAAAAGAGGAGGGGAGAAATTGGAGGGCAGCCAGATATAGCCAAAATGCAGTTTCGGGGCATATAATTAATTATGTCCCTTGACTAAAATGCTCTAATGGTGTTTAGTGTTACCAAAGTGTGTGATTGCATCCCCGTACCTGACTTGTATCCAGTTCTAAATAGTTGATTTTTGTCCGAGAAATTAAAAATCTAAATAGTTAATTTTTTTTTAATCAATGATGTGTAGCTTCTTTTTTTTTTTTGTTGAAAAACATAAGGTTGCGCATTACCAAATTGTAAACCAAGATTCAGTATAGCTGAGTCCACCCCAATAACAACATACAAAACTGTAAACAATATTCAGTACTGGCTGAGTCCACCCCAGTAACAACATACAAAACTGTAAACAATATTCAGTACTGGCTGAGTCCACCCCAGTAACAACATATAAATCAAACACCAAAATACTTGAGCCATTGTGCAGTGCAAGAGCATGCACATAGTCCTGCAATCCTGAAGTTTTGGGGGAAAAGTTCATAAAATAGAGGTAAATGAAGTTTTACATTTTCACTTTCCCCCTTATACTCACCGTTTCACTAACATTGTTTTTTCTACAAAAAGTTCACATGATGGGTTCTTAGCTTTTAGTGTATAAAAAAATGCTAAGGCACATACCAATCCTTGCACTGGGATAGCTGCCGTGTAAATGCATTCATGGACCTAAAGCTGTTTTCCAGATTTCCTATTTCTGAAGAAACCGACACATGATAATTTTTTTTTTTTTTATCAACTTGAACCAATATTCATTTGTATAGAACACAAGTTCAGTATACATCTACTCGAGACCGGAAAAAAAAAAAACAAAATTACCGAGTACTGGAATTTCTCATATCACTATACATAATATGTAGTAGAGTAGAAGGCAAAGAGGCCTGCCAATCAGGGCTTAAGCTCCCCTTTCTAGTAGGCTATAGCAACAAGATGAGCAGCACGATTGGCTCTCCTCCTCTTGAAGTGAGCAAATTTACACTACAGAAAGTAAGTTCTATAGTAATCAGGTTTTTCTAGAGCAGCTTGGGTGAGTGCTTTCAGACAATCACTTTCAGTGATTATATTTTACCAGTTCAAAGACGCATAAGAGGTTGCCGATCGAATGACTCCATTTTGCTTAGCCCAATTACAGATCAGGTGGTTCAGCCCACTTTCACTCCATTTTATCTTAAGCTGGATAGGTAATACCCCAACCCAATAATGTAGCATAAGGAAAGCCTACATGCAAGCCGCATCTCAATTGACCTGAAAAAGCACCTCCTATAGATAAGGAAATAACCGACGGTCTTTCGTCTGCCTTTTAATAACTAAACTCGCTAGGCATAAATGTGGGGTTGGTCCAAGTGATAAGTGAATTGGTTTCGCTTAAATGTGGTCTCGGATTCGAGTTCTCGTGTATGCAGAAAAATCTCATTGAGAAACTCACGCATCACCAGATGCGTGCTCCAGATATCGAATCGAAAAAAAAAAAAACTAAACTTGCTAGCCTTCATGCTCTATAATATCTCCCCATTCTTTTTGAGCCTTTGGTGCAAAATTATTGGGCTAAAGCCCAAAGGTGATAACACTTTGTGGCTGGTCCGAAGACAACGTATAGCATTCAGAATCAATAACTAGACATGGGCTTTCTATGTCATTCAGCTTACACAGAAAGAGTCCAACGCCCATCATCTTATTTGATTTTGGTGCACGGGTTAGTTTCTTGATTTAATTAAGCCTGAGGATTCAAGCCTTTTTGTTGGCTGATATTCTAGGAGCCAATGGCTCTCGACTGGTGTCTTGTAAATATTGGAGTTTTATAATAGATGGGCGTCTAGCTCCCACTTTTATCAAAAAGAAAAAAGGCTGAGGATTTAATTAACAGGATTTTAAAAAGCTGTTTTCCCGAATCCCTCTTTCTAAAGAAACCCAACAAGAGACAATAACATTTGGGTTTAATAAAAGTACACAACAAGAAACCAAAACACATCATAGCTTGGCCAAATTTATAAATTTAGGTCTATAATATCATATAGTCAGTGCCAGATCCAGGAAAGTATTTTTAGGGGGACAAAAAGATAAAATGAACCCAAATTTAATTTTCAGCCTCTAACTTGGCGAAATTTAATTTTATTAAGATCAACTCACTTTTCGTATCAATTTTGTAAAAAGATTGTGCATGGTTTAGTCTTTTTTTTAGCTTAACATGCGTTTATATGATAATAATTATAGTGCTTATATTTTCTTGGAAAACCTGTACCTAATTAAACACGCATTTTTTATCTTTTTATCTCCTCACAAGATTGAGCTCCTCATTGCTCACATGTATTTTTTATTATAAAAATTAAATTCATACCAATTAAATTTTATGAATATATAATATACTAATGCTATATAAAAATTTTAAATTTATTATTATAGTAATGTATTTAGAATGTTTGGTTTTGGAAAATAATTTTTTATATATTTAGAAAATATTATGATACTAACAAGAGTTTAATTTAGACTATATCTGAACATAGATAGCAATGATCTTGAAAACATTGGCATTGGCTTGAACAAACAGTTCCAAATTATCTTTAGTGACAATGACATAAGAAACAAAGAAGGGACGTGAATAAAATCACCTATTCACTCAGAGGATTTGTAAGGGCTGATTCCATGAATAATTGAAAGATAAATATAGTGACAATTATTCTTTAATACCAATTTGATTAAAAATAAAAAAATTGATATTGTTAGCGATTTTTTTTAAGTTAGGTCTTAATATCATATTGTAATAATACACTCGCATCTTATTAAAATCAAATGATCACATTTCCCCATGTATCAACAATATTTTTTATTTTTTTAACTTTACATGCATGTTAATGAATACTCCACAACATTCTTTCATTGACAGATCAAAATAGGCCAGATAGGGCGTAATGAGAGATGACAACAAACTGAAATTTAATATAAAAACGACTTCCAACTTTAATAGCTAATACATGGATGAAGAAAAGGTTTGAATCCTTTAGGAATCAAATAAAAATTTAACACCACAAAACCCACATCTAAATGTTCAAAATTTATATTTAATTTTCATGTATGTAAGATATTGATGTCCATTTCGCTAATTCTAAAAGGTGCATGATAATTTAGCAGTTAGGGTGAGAGAACTTCGCCGCCAATAGAGCGAAATGGGTCTTTAAGTGGATAATTGTATTATGTTCACCGTTTCATAAGGCTCTTCTAAAGCTACATACGATATAACGGCTCCTTACAAGTATAGTACTATTTATCTTCTTTCTCCTCCCACCATTGTTTTTTTCTTTCACAAAGTCCAAACCAGAAATCAACCAGAAATCAAGATAAACAAAGGGTCTCTATGCACTTTGTTACAGTTGTGAATAGTTGGTAAAAAGGAGTTTAACTTACGTCTTTAAGGCCTTATTTATTCTTCAAAACCAACCAAGAAATGTGTACTTCAATTAAGTGGGTTTCTAATCTTCCAAATCAAAAAGAACCTGAAGAAAAGAGGAGAATGAAGACTGGCATATTATCACAACAAGAAGCGGAGAAACAACCTGAAACGCCCCGACCCGTATTTACCGTACACAGTAAACACGTGCCGGAACTGTGACAACCCAGCCCAACAAGGCCTAGCATACAGTGTATAAAGCATAACCCTGGCTCAACAGCCCAAAATATAAACAACAATATGGCCCTACGGCCCGACATCAATAACGTCAATAGCAGTGAAACTGGCCCAATGGCCCAACAACAATAACAATATGCACAGCGAAAGACTTAAACTCACTAACACTGTATGCGACACATGCAATCTATGGATCCAAGCCCGTCCAAGGGATAACGCCGCAGCCTGTCGGGAATGCACCAAGCCTGTACAACAACATCTCATCCTACGGGATGAAACCCCGCAGGCGAGGGGTGAGTCCGAAGCGCTCACCGACGAAAGATAAACAATGATATATTCAACCATAACACTTTCGAGGTAAACAACAATCAAATCAGATGAATCTATCACGAACAACATAACAATGGATAACAACTCAGACAACAACAACAACTGAGGAAATCATCGCAAACAACACGACAGAGGACTCTCACCAAATCATATCAAGCTCAACCAATCACATCACAAGTAAATTACCATAACAACTATATCAAGACCAATGAATGCTTAATTATTCTTATTA
>JAKUCV010006429.1:77782-121847 GCA_028386065.3 Turnera subulata
TTTACTGATTGGGCCAACCCATAATAATCTGGGCCAACCCAGAACCATGCTAAAAGGTCAGCCCAGAAGCATGGCCAGATCCAAGCACAAGCCCAACCCAAGCTTGGCCCAGCACCTGACCCAGCCCCATAGTCTGACCCGTGGTGCAGTCGGGTCGACCCTTTTCAAACGGGTCATCTCCTTCCTTCCTCCACATACCCGTTTACCAAACGGGTCACTCACCTAAGGATGGCGGCGCGGACGGCGAGCGGCATGGCTGACGGGGCGAGGCGACGAGGGAGAAGGAAGGACCGGCGGGTCCGGGCGTCGGCTGCAGGCCTGCTCGCGACGGGCAGCAGCGGCTGGAAGGTGGTGGACTCGGCGGCTTCGTCGCGACGGAGGAGGAGAACGCGGCGGCACGAGGAAAGGCGCAAGCAGAGACGTCGCTTGGGGTCGCTGACAGCGGTGAGCGGCGAGAGAGGTGGTGGTGCTGTGGTGGAGGCGCGCAAGGTGGCGGTGGCCGGCGCTGCTCTTCCCTTCCCCTTCCTTTTTCTTTTTTTTTCTTTTCTTTTCTATTTCCCTCTGATTTTCTTTTTTTCCCGGTTTCAATTATTTTTCCTCTCTTTTTTTTTTCTTCTTTCTTTTCTTTTTTTTTTCTTTCTCTCTTTTTTTTTTCCTCTCTTCCTCTCCTGGTTCCTTCCCACCGGTTTAAGCTTTTAATCTTTTTTTTTTTTACTATTAGACTTGTGAGCAATAATGCAAATCCGTCCATATTACGGGCGAGTCCGATCCGGACCAGAAAATAACCGATACCTCCTTAGTTATTTTACGGTGTGATTTTCCGAGAAATTCCGAAACCCGAAAAATGCCAACTTAGGTTCGAAAAATCTACGGGAAAATCACGAGCGCGGGAAAAGTCTCGGTTTCGAAAAACGACTCCCGATTTACCTTGAATTAATTACCCAAGATTAATTCAACAGTAAATCACGGTAAAACGACTTTAACAGTCCCGGTAAAAATCAAAAATTTACCCGGGCTGTTACACAACCACAACACCAACGACTAATTTATGGTTGAAAGTGTAAAAAGTTATAGTACCAAATTTGTACCGAAGGTCTATACCAAATGTTTCAAAGTTAATTATTTTTAGTGCTTAAGTACTTTCGTTATTGAGGCCTATAAATAGACTTTCTATCTTTATTTGGGAGTAGAAGTAGCAATAGAGTAGAAGTTTGAGAAACCATCATATTGAGGTTGCTTGGTGCCCATAAATATTGTAAGATCTTTCTACTTTTTGTGAGATCTTTGAGCTAAATATGTAACAGTCCGGGTAAAAATTTGGTATTTTTACCGGATTGTAAAAATCGTTATACTGATTTACCTTTGAATTTAATCTGGGGTAATTAATTCAAGGTAAATTGAGCATCGCTTTTCGAAACAGAGGTTTTTCCCGCGCTCGGGATTTTTCTGTGGATTTTTACGGACCAAAGTTGGCATTTTTCATGAAACGACCCGACCTAAATTTACCCAACTAACAGTAATTACTGCGAAACAGTGCCGCCACGTGGCCATCATATCATAAAAGTATGAACACATAACAGTAAAATTAATAAATAGTCAAAATCACAATCCCGTCTCCCGAAACGGGGATATCAACATCAGCACAGCGGAAGCATTGGATTAACACCTTATGCAAGACTTAGTGCAAGTAATTGGATCCAAGTCCTGTCTGAGGTAACGTCACAGCCGCCAGTATGCAAACCTAACCTGCAGGAATTGTGTGAGGGGTGAGACCAACCACTGTATCACCGATAAACAAATAAACCGCAGTATACAAGCAACCGCAAATACACCCAAGCCAATAAAGAAACAATAGAAGTACAGCAAGCACAAACATAGTATCGGTAACAACTTACCTGAACTCACTATACGTCAGACCTCTCACGTTAAGCTAGTCTTATAAACTCACTGACTATTGCCAGTAGACTTACCAATTTTATTATTAGGGCCCTGTCACGTAATAAGTATTGGCCGTGCCTGGTAGCCAGGTTAGCTAACCCCAGGGTACTCCCCGTTAATCCATAAATATCTCAAATCACAAAGTATCGCAATAACCGAGTCCCGCAGTCCTCGGCGGAAGTCTTGCAGTCCTTCCTATAATAAATCAACTAAGTCCCGCAGTCCTCAGCCGGGAGTCCCGCAGTCCTCCCTATCAAATCACAAATCACAAATCACAAGGCGACTACCATCAGGCCGTACCAATACCTGTCACATGACAACCTAGATGTCTAAATGTTATTACCACTGTTTATTATTATTTCTTATTCCACTGTCCAACAGTAACTCATCATATTCACTTTTTCGAACAGGCTCTCAGCCTCACAGCTCCTATGGGAATCCAATCACAATGTCAGAATACCAGGCCACTGTCACTATTAACTCAATATCTCGTATCTCGTATGGTCATCACAATATTCACATCAACATCACAAAGTTCAATAATCAATCACAGTAGTCATCAAACACATAACAGTAATCACAACAGTAGCCAGCAATAACATGACATACACGACAAGATAACATAAAAAGCTATCAATCAAACAACTGGGGTATCACGGGCAGCATACCGGAGTTTATAAGTTTATATCCTCACCTGATACTCCAGGAAAGTGATATCTGATTAGGCCTCGATATCCCTATATTTAGAATAACAGAAATCACTTACAATGCACAAACAAGGATGATCATGCATGATGCCAGTTTTATTACTATACGGCTTGTCTTATACCCTATTTATTTTTATTATCTCCATAATTTCCTAAAGAATATAAGATTAGCCTTTCCAATTAATTGAAGATTAGCTCGTTATATGTTTCCAACCGATATACTAATCATACTTGATTTTAAAACTAAAATCGAGCATTCAAGCCGATGTTCTGGCCCTTTAGTCGCTCGTGATAATAAAATATATAAATCTAGGCCTTTTGTTAATATTAGCCCAAGTAGAACATGGATTAAATAAAACCGAGAAAATAAACACAATAGGCCTTCTTAATAGCCCACTCGGAAAATTTAATTAAAAGATTGTTTTAATTAACTGTAAGCAAAATATGAATTTAAACCATATATTAGTACTTAATTAATTAAATTATATGTCCATTTAATTAACGTCGTTATAAAAGTTCGGGTCCATTAATGGGTCTTAAATAGTCCATAGGGTCGGGTCACTGTTCCGGCAAGACAGTGTCTTTTCGGCATTACGTGGTAATTCTCGGGCTTTCATGTGAATTTCGGTTCTTGTACTATCTTGTAGTGTAAATGCATTTAATATGTGCATTATGTAATAATTGAACTTTAGTGGAATTCGGGAGTTGCGAGTTGAGAGTGCGTGGCCGGAATATATTTCCGACGCGTTTAGAACCGTTAGGCCGAAAAGGTTGGGCTCGGGAGTTCAATTTGTCACGATTATGTTAACGGGCCGAGTCTAGGCCCAATAAATGTTAAGCGGAGTGTGTATGGGCTTTAGGTCCAATGACTATTATGGGAATGGGCTTTAGGCCCAATGGATAATTAAACTCGGTAACTATTATGAATATGGGCCCTAGGCCCAAAGGTAGATAAAACTTTATATCTAAGCTTAAGCGGACTTTTAGTTTTGGGCTAAGATTGTAAGATTGGACGGGCTTAGACCCATGATCTGTTTAATCGGACTTAAGGACAAAGGATAATATGGGTTAAAGTCACGACATTGACATGTTTTTAGTTTAGTTTTATGTGGACCTTAAGTGGGGTTATATTTTGTTATTAATATAGGATTGTCGAGGGGGGACGAGGGTTCGGCTTCCGAGACAATTAATATGGCCCAGGTGAGGATATATAAACCTTTGTATGCACTACTGCCTACAATACTCGGTTAATTAACATGATATACAAAGTGATAATATTTGGTTGGTATTGAATGCTATATGCATATATGCCTGCTGTGTTGATGTTCTTGTTTGCGTTTATATCTTAATGATGATACCTTGATGCAGTATGTCTGATTATGTGTATTATGTGCCTGTTTAATATGATATGCCAGTTGAGCATGAGTTTGTTGGTTATGAGATATAACATGAGATATGACTTTGCGGTTTGTGTGGTGATTAGAGGGCTGGAGGCCCGGACTTGAGAAAAATTTATGGAACCCACACAACCCTGTTTGATCATAACGTATGGCACAACTCTTTAAGCATAATTGTGATTAACGAATTACAATAATAATAATAATTCTACTGTGGGGTTGTTGACTGGTTGGTTCGAGCGGGAAGTTGTACCCCTCGGGATTGCATGCGGGATAGCATGGTATATGCGGTTTAGCATATGGGTCTGTGATGACCGGTTCTACCTCCCTCTTTCTATCTCCCCCTTTCTACCTCCCTCTTTCTCTCTGTCTATCTCTCTCTCTCTCTGATTGTATTGGCCTTGCCCTGTTTATATTGGGCTTATGCCCTGGTTGTCTCATGAGACGGGACCGAGCTCGACGCACACAGTAGAGGGCCCTAATAAAATATTCAACTCTAATAATAATAAAGTGCAATGATAATTAAGTGATTAAAGATCGGTGTTGGTTTGAAGTCTGATGATGACTTGTATCGTTCATTGTGACTTGTTTGTGCATTGTGGTTGCTGTTGCCTGATGTCGGTGTACTTGTAGTTGATTTGTATTTGTATACACTGGTTTATTTGTTTGCGGTGAGACAGTGGTTGGTCTCACCCCCTCACAGTCTTTTTCAGGTTAGCTGCTCATTGAGCATTGATGCATATCAGCAGGTGGCGGCGTTATCCTCTCCTCGGGTCAGATCCATAGGGTTCATTGCATGCATGTTGCTATGTATTTTTGTCTTCCGCTGCGTACTTGATTCCATTGTATTATTTATTATTTGAATAAATGTTGATCATGTTGTTGATGACTTTCGTGTCCCCGGAATGATAAGGGTAATTTAGTCATTTTATAGTTAAATTCTATTTTACATAAATAAATTGGGACACAGGCATTTCAGTTGGTAGCTGAGCTCCAGAACTCCCCTAGTACGGTGCAGGGTTCGGGGACGAACCTAGCGGAAGCTGGTGGGCCTGTGACACCCGGGGTCTATGAGGGCGGGAAGTGTACGCCGGTGCCGAGATGAGCATGGACAAGGAGCGGCTTCTGGCAGGCTTCTAGAAGGAGGGGCACAGGAATGAATCAAATCCACACCGGAATAGGAGAGATCCTAAGACTTTGTAGGGATGGGGCTGCACAGTTGGGGCGATTTCATAGTTATACGGGTATGGGACTGTATAATTAAGAATAGCTCAAATGAAGTGATTTCGAGGTTGTACAGGTATGGGACTGCACAATCGAGAATAGCTTAAATAGTTTGATGGGTACTAACTATATCAACAAGGTGCACCTACCTTTTCGGCGCTCATTCCAGAAGAACTCTAAAGTTAAACGTGCTTGACTTGGAGAAATTCTAGGATGGATGACCTCCTGGGAAGTTTTCCCCGGAAACGTGCGAGTGAGGACAAAGCATGTTGGAAAGGTCCCGTGTTGGTTTGTAGTGACAGTCGACAAACTGGGACGTTACAGTCACGCCGCTTCTCGGTGTGGTGGTGGCGACGATCCGAAGCGGCGGCACACGAGCACGGAGGAGAAGAAGAAATCGGGCGGAGGAATAAGGAGGAGCACCGACGGCGGCTTCGTCATTCTCCTTGACGGTTGCGGCAACAACGAGTAGAGGAAGATGGAGGTGGAGCAGAGGCGAGGGAGAGGGTCCGAAAGAGAGAGGGAGAAAGGGGAGGCGTGAGGGAAGAAGAATCAGGCGGTGGTGGGTTGAGGCAGCGGTTGCGAGCAAGAGCAGAAAGAGAGGGGGTCGGGCGGCGAGAAGCGACAGAAAGAGAAGGCGGCGGCCCTCTGTTGCAGTGGCGGCTTCGGGCGGCAGCAAGGGAGGAGAAGGAGGGGTGACTGGCTTGGTCGCCTGGCTGTCGGGGAAGGGAATTGAGGATTTAAAGGAAAGGGAAGGAGGTAGAAGACAAGAGGAAAAAGCCAAGCTCAGGGGAGAAAATATCGGGAAGGAAAGGGAAGGAAGAGATAAAGATAAGAAGAAAATGGAGAAGATGGTGGGGAGTGAGTGGCCGGTTGTAGGAAAAAAAATTGGGAGAGGGAGACAAGAGAAAGTGGAAGGAGAAAGAAAAAGGAAAAAGAAAAAGAAAAGAAAAAGAATAAAAAATAAAATATCTACCAAGTATTACAGGGTTGAGTAGAAAAAAATCTGATCCTACAAAAGACTTTTTTGCCCTTCCAGTTTCTCTTGGGTTCCAAATTAACCCAGGGGTATAATCGTCTTTCCGAAATTTGTCCCGGTTCCAAAAATACAACTTAGGCTCGAAAAATCCAATTAATTCTTCTGAGCGTTGTGCAAATCCCGGAATTGCAAACCGAGGTTCGGATAGCTGTATATGAAGCGCACGACCCGTATTTACCGTATCGGGTAAACACGTGCCAGAACTGTTCTTATTACAGTAGCAGACAGTACATATGAAACAAATACAGTGCAGGGCAAACCCAAATACAACATCCGTCACCCGATCCCGGGGACCATTATTCAATCCATAACAATCTCAAGCCCAACAGCAGCAACATGATACATATAATACAGCAACAGCAACATATAAAATACAGCAACATATAATAATCAGCAGCGGAAGTCTTAGAATGAGATGCAGCGGAGGTATGGATTCGGGGACTGGTGGAGTAGAAACAGCAGCTGGCCGAACCACGTACCTGTACTACGAGCAACTCATCCTACGGGATGAAACCCCGCAGGCGAGGGATGGGTCCGAAGTGCTCACCAACGAAGGATAAACAGTAATATGCGCGCAAACACAATACTTTCGAAGTAAAGTACAAGCAAAGACAAAACAGAGAAACATCCAGAACACGACTGAGCCAAGACCAAAAGAATATCTATTATTACCAATTTTATCTTTAAGGGCCCTGTCACTGGACAAGCTAGGGTCGTACCTAGTTATTAACATGTTTCTTGTGCTAGATCAATCCAAGAGAGTCCAGAGATCGACATCCCAAAAATAGATCCCAGGGATAAACATTCCAAAAATATAATCATGGGATAGACATCCCAAGCATAGACATGCTTATCACAAGTAACTCAGATCATAGCCACCACAAAACAGTCTCTAACCTTCTAGTCGTACCACTACTTTCCAAGTGACAATACAGTCGTCAAAAAAATTTCCAATTATCCAATTATCTCATCATATCAGTTATCCACAATCAAATATTCAACAGCAACAGCAATAACACCACAATCAAACACAATTGGCTCAGCAGTTCAATCAGGCAAATAATAACTAGAGAAACAAACACAGTATTATGTGCAACATATCAAAGGTTATCCATCCTTTCCTTAGCTGATTTTCCTACTCCTGAAAGTCCTCAAATTGTCCCGGCTCTGGTTCCTCGGGATACTGCTCGTTATCAACTCCTATATAGCAAATAATAGCATATACTCACATAAGATGCACATAAATGCAAATGATGCTATATCGTAAAAATAAAACTAACTGGTTCGTTTACGTCCCGGTGAAACCCCGTTATCATCATAATTCACTATTTATTTTCCAAGTGTCAAAAACATACTATACTTATACCCGGTTATTATTCCGATATAATACTTTGATAATACCCTTTCTAAAATATCCATAGTACGTATATCTTTCAACAAATTAACATAAAGTAGTAATAATAATTAATAATTTTTCTTTATAAGTCATGCTATAATTCTTCCTTAGTTTCCGAAAATAATAATATCAAATAATCATATAGCATATGTATATATATATGTTTTCAACAAAACATCCCAAAATCATATAATTTACTGTGTTTATTTTCCCTTTTTATTTGTTGTTATTTTTTCCCCATAAGAGCAATTATTTCCTACATCATATATTTGACCAGAATAATTCTTCTAGAAACTAGTTACGTATGTATATTTCTTTGTTTAATATTTCCCTAATATATATCCTTAAAGTCATTTACTATAATCATGTTATAATTACTTTAATTCCTTGAAAATATTATATCAAGTAGTTACTTCTTTTATTTTCACCAAATATAACCATATACTATATTTTTTAAATATTTCCAGAATTATATGTACATTTATTCTCTCTTTTTTTTAATTAACCGGACTAGGCCAAGGTTCATGTCCAAGCCCAGAAGTCAATGTCCAGGATACCCTAACCAGGCCCAAGCGCGTGACCCAGACCCAGTCCATCAGCCCGGCCCGAGTACTCAAACTAACCCTAGAGTCTGACCCGTTTGAGGGTCGAGTCGTTACCTTAACCCGGCACTCACCAACACGGGTCTGCTCACCTGATGAGCTCCGACGGCGGCGACACGCGAGGAGAACGGGCAGCGAGGCGAGGCTGCGTGCAGTTGTGGCGTCGATCCGAGGCGCGACTGCAGGTGGTGGAAGCGACGACGAGCGGCAATGCGGGGAAAGGAGGAGGAGGCGACGTCGGTGGTTCGTGGCTGGCGTCGATCTGTGGTCGAGGAGGAAGGAGACGATGCGGCAGCTCTGCGTACGGTGGGTGCTACACGCGGCGAGGAAGAAAGAGGAAGGAGGAGGCGCCGCGATGGTGGCAGGGAGGAGAAGGGCGGTTGCTGGTGCGGTTTGGAGGCGAGGAGGAGAAGACGATGGTGTCGGTTGTGATGGCGGCTGGGTGGCTCGGGTTCGGTGGTGGTGGCGCGTGCGTGGAGAGGAAGAGGGGATGGTGGCCGGCGGTGGTGTTTGTGTGTTGTTTTTGCAGTTTTCTTTTCTTTTTTTTATTTCTTTCTTTTGCAGGTTTTGTGAAGAAGGCAGGGTGCTGGTTGCTGGGCAGTAGGTGTGCAGAGAAAAATTGTAGAAGAGAAGATGAGGGTGTTGGTGCACTGGGAACTGAAGACACGGGAAAAAAAACAAGGAAAGATCACAGGTTACACAGGAAAGACACGGACTGCACAGGAAAGAGGCAGTTGTGTGACTCAATCATGCAGTCGTGTACCGTCCGGACCAGAAAATATCTATTATACCCACTTGACTTTATTTCTGGTCCGTTAATTCGAGGTTAAATCTGACTTTTCTTAAGATTCCTGGACCCGAAAAATACCAACTCTGGTCCGAAAAATCCACAGAAAAATCGGGAACGTGGGGGTAAGGGTCGGTTTCAGAATCCAATACATAATTTACCCTGAAATAATTACCCAAGATTAATTTCGTAAGGTAAATTACTGTACAAAGCTTTTTACAATCCCAGTAAAAACATAAATTTTACCCGGGCTGTTACAGTCTACCCCCTTAAAAAAATTTCGTCCTCGAAATTCATTCCTATTCTGTGAAGAGATGCAGATACTGGGACCGCATATGTTCTTCAACTTCCCATGTAGACTCGTTAGCGGAATGCTTACTCCACTTGACCTTAACCATGGGAATGGTACGGTTCCGTAACTGCCGAACTTCTCGAGCAAGAATCTGTTCCGGCACTTCTGTGTAGGTAAGATCCTCTGCTACCTCAACATCCACTGGGGCCACAATATGACTAGGGTCTGATCGATATCTCCTCAGCATAGAGACATGGAACACGTCATGAATACGTGATAGCTCATCAGGTAAGGACAACCTGTAAACTAGTGGTCCAATTCTCTCCACGATCTCATAAGGTCCGATAAACCTTGGGTTCAGCTTCCCTCTCTTGCCGAACCTAATCACACCCTTCCAAGGTGCTACTCTGAGGAAACCCTTCTCACCAACATTGTACTCCATCTCACGTCGATTTTTGTCGGCGTAGCTCTTCTACCGATCCTGAGCAGCTCTCATACACTGTCTCACCGTCTGGATCTTGTCCACTGTCTGTTGGACTAATTCCGGTCCAACGATCAGTCTCATACCTTCTTTTCCCAACACACTGGACTTCTACACTTCCTTCCATAGAGAGCCACAAAAGGTGGCATACCAATGCTGGAATGGTAGCCGTTGTTATAAGCAAACTCTGCTAAGGGTAGATACTTATCCCAACTCCCACTGCAGTTAAGTGCACAAGCCCTCAACATATCCTCCAGTGTCTGTATAGTCCTCTCAGACTGTCCATCTATCTGAGGATGAAAAGCAGTGCTGAAGCTCAACTTAGTTCCCAAAGCAGCTTGTAAGCTCTTCCAAAAACGTGATGTGAACCTCGGATCTCTATCTGAGACTATAGACTTTGGAATCCTATGTAGTCTCACAACCTCAGCAACATACTTACCCGCCAATGTGTCCATGGTATCAGTTTGGCGGATAGGTAGAAAATGAGCCGATTTTGTTAACCGATCAACTATGACCCAAATACCATCATGCTGCCTCCAAGTCAATGATAAACCAATCACAAAATCCATAGTGATCATCTTCCACTTCCACTCTGGCACTGACAAAGATCTTATCTTGCCTGCTGGAGCTTGATGTTCAGCTTTCACCTGTTGGCAAGTAAGACATCTTACAACATACTCAGCTACATCCTTCTTCATACGAGGCCACTAGAAATGGCTCTTCAGGTTTTGATACATCTTGGTGCTTCCAGGATGCATCGCATATGGCGTCATATGACCTTCTTCCAGGATCTGACTACGCAGATTACTGACATTGGGTACACATACCCGTTTCCCAATTATCAATGCTCCATCATCAGCTATACGAAACTTATCCCCTTTTCCACTCTTTACTCCTTCTTTAAGCTTGACCAGGTCAGGATCTCCATCTTGTAACTCCACTATCCATCCTCTTAGGTTAGTCTTGACACTCATGTGTGCCAACAAGGCCCCTGTTTCATCCACTGTCAAGCCAACTCCCAACTTCCTTAACTCGATATGTGAAAACATCGAGTAACTAGTGGAAGCATCCTCTGGTTGTCTCCAGCTCAAGGCATCAGCTACCATATTAGCCTTTCATGGGCGATACTCGATAGTACAATTATAATCATTAAGTAACTCAACCCAATGTCTCTGTCATAGGTTAAGCTCCTTCTGAGTCATGATGTACTTAAGACTCTTGTGATCAGTGAAAATCCGACACTTCTCTCCAAACAAGTAGTGTCTCCAAATCTTCAAAGCCAAAATCACAGCTGTCATCTCAAGATCATGCGTCAGATAATTCTTCTCATGAGTCCTCAACTGCCTAGTGGCGTAGGCAATCACTCGTCCTTCTTGCATCAGCACGGCTCCTAAACCAAGTCCTGATGCATCACAAAACAACACATATTCCACTCCGGGCCTCAATACTGTCAGAACCGGTGCTGTGGTTAGCTTCTTCTTAAGCTCCTCAAAACTTTGCTGACATTCTGGGCTCCAAAAAAATGCTTGTTCCTTCCTTAATAGCTTGGTCATGGGACTAGCTATCAAAGAAAAACCTTCAATGAACCTTCGATAGTATCCTGCAAGACCAAGAAAACTTCTGACTTCGAATACATTCTTAGGTGGTTCCCATTCTAACACAGCTTTCACATTGGCAGGGTCAACCTTTATTCCATCCCCGCCTACCACATGTCCGAGAAAAGAAACTTCTCCAAGCCAAAATTCACACTTGCTGAATTTGGCATACAGCTGCTTCTCCCGTAACCTCTGAAGCACTATCCTCAAATGCTACTCATGTTCCTCCTTGCTCTTAGAGTAAATGAGGATATCACCGATGAAGACCACAACAAACTTATCCAAAAACTCGTTCAAGACCAAGTGCATCAAGCACATGAACACAGCTGGTGCATTGGTCAATCCGAACGGTACCACTGTGAACTCGAAATGACCATACCGTATGCGGAAGGCAGTCTTCGGTATGTCCTTCTCTGCAATCTTGATCTGGTGATACCCAGACCGAAAATCAATCTTGGAAAACACAGTGGCTCCTTGCAACTGGTCGAACAAGTCATCAATCTTAGGCAACGGGTACTTGTTCTTAATTGTCACCTTGTTCAGCTGGCAGTAGTCTACACACATCCGCAAGCTACCATCCTTCTTCTTGACAAACAGAACTGGCACACCCCATGGTGATGTACTGGGTCTGATGAAACCCTTTTCTAACAGCTTATCCAACTGCTTTTTTAGCTTCTGGAGCTCTGTTGGTGCCATCCTGTATGGAGCCATCGATAAGGGTGTGACTCCTAACATCAGGTCGATGGTATACTCAACCTCTCTGGCGGGTGGCAAACCTGGCAGATCATCTGGAAAGACATCAAGGAACTCCTTCACTACTAATATATCTGCCGGGGTAGGATCCCGTGTTTGTTCACTTGTGATGTGGTTCAATAAAACATCCGGACCATGCAGCTTCACTTCAAACTCCTGCATAGCAGAGATGCTACATGTGGCAGCAACTCTCCTAATACCGGTTACCAAAACTTGTCGTCCACCATTGGAAGTCAGCAGCACTTCCTTGGTTCGACAGTTCACCAGGGCATTATACCTTGACAACCAATCCATCCCTAGGATTATGTCGAATCCTCCCATGTTCATCACAACCAATCGAGCTAAGAAAACCTCGCCATCATATGAGAGGAGAACATCCTTGCACACTTGTGTTATTCTCACCACTATGCCCGCGGGTAACCTAACCCTCAACGGACATGCTAAACTCTCTTCCTTACAACTATGTTGTATAGCAAAACTCTGAGTGATAAAAGAATGTGTAGCACCAGGATCAATCAAAGTGTATGCAATACTACCGAAAGTTGTAAAGGTACCTGCAATAACATCAGCATTCTCGGGATCATCCTCAGTCGTGATCACAAATGCCCTCGGAGCGGCTGCACTCTGGTTCATGGCTGACTGTGTCCGAGTAGGAGCAGCTCCTCGTCCACGGCCTCGGCCAACTCTAGAACCACTGGGTACACTGGCCACTGATGCTTGTACAGTTTGAGCAGGAACAACAACTCCAGATCTTCCCAACCTAGGACATGAACTCCGGTAATGCCCAACTTCATTGCACTTAAAGCACCTCACCCTAGTCAAAGGAGGTCTAGGGCGAGTTTCTCCGGATGAAGTCCCTCCAAACTGGGTCCATGAACTCCCACGATTGTTGTTGTAGCTGTTGCTCCATCCTCGACCCTGAGATACTGGCATGGATTGAGTCTGTCCATACCCTGACCTGTTACCGGTGCTCTGGAACCTCTTGTTCTGATTCCCAGCATTCTATGCAGATTTCCTCTTTCGAACTTCTTCCATCTCTCTCTCGTTCCCCATCCAGATAACTTCTGCTCGAAGAGCATCTGCAAGCATATCCTGGTAAGTCTCATATACTTTGCATCCCATGATTGTCTGGATGCAGGATCGCAAACCATCCCAGAAACGCTTGCATCTAGCCTCTGGTGTGGACACATATTCTGATGTATAGATGGATAAGCGATCAAACTGGATCTCGTAGTCGTTCACTGACTGTCTGATTCGCAGTCGCAGACTCAGGAATTCTCGCTTGAGCTGGTCCTGGTAAACAACGGTGACAAACTTCCTTCGAAACATCTCAGCAAACTGTGTCCAAGGCATGGTGACTGCTTTCACCATGTCATGTGTTGCCGAATCCCACCAATCCACAGCAACATTGCAGAACATGGATGCAACATACCTAGCCCACCTGTCATCTGTGCATCTCAGCTTCAGCATCACTCGATGAGCCTGTTGAAGCCATTCGTCAGCTGCCTGTGGGTTAGTAACCCCTGTGAAGGCATCAAGACCTAGCTTATACAGCTTGGTGTAAACAGGATCCTCAACAGGTCCTTGATTTTCCTATTCACGAGCTTCCTTAGCCTCCAAACGGGCATCCCTAGCGTCCTGACGGTGTAAGATCTGCGCCATGGTGTGCATCATCTGTGTGGTGTCCGCTGGTACAATCGCGGGTACTTGTCCACCCACAACTGGTTGCGGCTGGTCAACTGATATTTGGTCATCTTCCAAACGATGCTCAGCATGCTGATTTCCTCCCACCGGATCCATTCGCACCTATATGAGAATGTATGCATGCGTGTTATGCCAAGAGAATGACCAGACTATGCACAAATAGGCATCAAACAAGCACAATTATCACCCTAAGGACCTACTGTCTGCTCCGCTACCAAACTGAAGCGCCCCGACCCGTATTTACCGTACCGGGTAAACACGTGCCAGAACTGTTCTTATTACAGTAGCAGACAGTACATATGAAACAAATACAGTACAGGGCAAACCCAAATACAACATCCGTCACCCGATCCCAGGGACCATTATTTAATCCATAACAATCTCAAGCCCAACAGCAGCAACAGGATACATATAATACAACAACAGCAACATATAAAATATAGTAACATATAATAATCAGCAGCGGAAGTCTTAGAATGAGATGCAGCACAGGTATGGATCCGGGGACTGGTGGAGTAGAAACAACAGCTGGCCGAACCACGTACCTGTACTACGAGCAACTCATCCTACGGGATGAAACTCCGCAGGCGAGGGGTGAGTCCGAAGTGCTCACCAATGAAGGATAAACAGTAATATGCAGGCAAACACAATACTTTTGAAGTAAAGTACAAGCAAAGACAAAACAGAGAAACATCCAGAACACAACTGAGCCAAGACCAAAAGAATATCTATTATTACCAATTTTTTCTTTCGGGGCCCTGTCACTGGACAAGCTAGGGTCGTACCTAGTTATTAACATATTTCGGGTGCTAGATTCAATCCAAAAGAGCCCAGGGATCGACATCCCAAAAATAGATCCCAGGGATAGACATCCCAAAAATATAATCACGGGATAGACATCCCAAGCATAGACATGCTTATCATAAGTAACTCAGATCATAGCCACCACAAAACAGTCTCTAACCTTCTAGTCGTACCACTACTTTCCAAGTGACAATACAGTCGTCAAAAAAATTTCCAATTATCCAATTATCTCATCATATCAGTTATCCACAATCAAATATTCAACAGCAACAACAATAACACCACAATCAAACACAATTGGCTCAGCAGTTCAATCAGGCAAATAATAACCAGAGAAACAAACACAGTATTATGTGCAACATATCAAAGGTTATCCATCCTCACCTTAGCAGATTTTCCTACTCCTGAAAGTCCTCAAATTGTCCCGGCTCTGGTTCCTCGGGATACTGCTCGTTAACAGCTCCTATATAGCAAATAATAGCATATACTCACATAAGATGCACATAAATGCAAATGATGCTATACCGTAAAAATAAAACTAACTGGTTCGTTTACGTCCCGGTGAAACCCCGTTATCATCATAATTCACTATTTATTTTCCAAGTGTCAAAAACATACTATACTTATACCCGGTTATTATTCCGGTATAATACTTTGATAATACCCTTTCCAAAATATCCATAGTACGTATATCTTTCAACAAATTAACTTAAAGTAGTAATAATAATTAATAATTTTTCTTTATAAGTCATGCTATAATTCTTCCTTAGTTTCCGAAAATAATAATATCAAATAATCATATAGCATATGTATACATATATATTTTCAACAAAACATCCCAAAATCATATAATTTACTGTGTTTATTTTCCCTTTTTATTTATTATTATTTTTTTCCCAAAAGAGCAATTATTTCCTACATCATATATTTGACCAGAATAATTCTTCTAGAAACTAGTTACGTATGTATATTTCTCTGTTTAATATTTCCATAATATATATCCTTAAAGGCATTTACTATAATCATGTTATAATTACCTTAATTCCTTGAAAATATTATATCAAGTAGTTACTTCTTTTATTTTCACCAAATATAACCATATACTATATTTTTTTTAATATTTCCAGAAAAATTATAATCTGTAATATGTATATTTTTATATTTCCAGAATTATATATCCATTTATTCTCTCTCTTTTTTTAATTAACCGGACTGGGCCAAGGTTCATGTCCAAGCCCAGATGTCAAGGTCCAGGACACCCTAACCAGGCCCAAGCGCGTGACCCAGACCCAGTCCATCAGCCCGACCCGAGTACTCAAACTAACCCTAGAGCCTGACCCGTTTGAGGGTCGGGTCGTTACCTTAGCCCGGCACTCACCAACACGGGTCTGCTCACCTGATGAGCTCCGACGGCAGCGACACGCGAGGAGAACGGGCGGCGAGGCGAGGCTGCGTGCGGTTGTGGCGTCGATCCGAGGCGCGACTGCAGGTGGTGGAAGCGACGACGAGCGGCAACGCGGGGAAAGGAGGAGGAGGCGACGTCGGTGGTTCGTGGGCGGCGTCGATCTATGGCTGAGGAGGAAGGAGACGACACGGCAGCTCTGCTGCACGCGGCGAGGAAGAAAGAGGAAGGAGGAGACGCCGCGACGGTGGCAGGGAGGAGAAGGGTGGTTGCTGATGCGGTTTGGAGGCGAGAAGGAGAAGACGATGGTGTCGGTTGGGATGGCGGCTGGGTGGCTCAGGTTCGGTGGTGGTGGCGCATGCGTGGAGAGGAAGAGGGGATGGTGGCCGACAGTGGTGTTTATGTGTTGTTTTTGTTGTTTTTTTTTTCTTTCTTTTGCAGGTTTTGTGAAGAAGGCAGGGTGCTGGTTACTGGGCAGTAGGTGTGCAGAGAAAAATTGCAGAAGAGAAGATGAGGGTGTTGGTGCACTGGGAACTGAAGACACGGGAAAAAAAAACATGGAAAGATCAAAGGTTACACAGGAAAGACATGGACTGCACAGAAAAGAGGCGTCTGCGTGACTCAATCATGCAGTCGTGTACCGTCCGGACCAGAAAATATCTATTATACCTACTCGACTTTATTTCTGGTCCGTTAATTCGAGGTTAAACCTGACTTTTCTTAAGATTCCTGGACCCGAAAAATACCAACTCTGGTTCGAAAAATCCGCAGAAAAATCGGGAACGTGGGGTAAAGGTCGGTTTCAGAATCCAGTGCTTAATTTACCCTGAAATAATTACCCAATATTAATTTCATAAGGTAAATTACTGTACAAAGCTTTTTACAGTCCCGGTAAAAACATAAATTTTACCCGGGCTGTTACAGTATAAAATTCTCGGATCATTCTTGTTTAACAACGGTAAAACCTTATTATCCACTGTAAAAGTCAAACGACTGGGTAAAATTTACAAAAATTTTACCCGGGTCAATACATTTCAGGTCCCGGAATCATAAAAAAATCACACCGGAAATATAACTAAGGAGGTATATCAGTTATTTTCTGGTCCGATATGGACACGACCCTGCATTATTGAGCCGCCTCAATAATGCAAGGCGACGCCACCTTTGCTGCTGTGCACAGCATTATAAAGAGGAAGAAAGCAGGAGAAGAGAAGAAGTGGAGAAGAAAAAGAAAAGGAGAGAAAAAAGAGAGAGAAAAGAAAAAAAAAGAGAGAAGAAAAAAAAAAGAGAAAAAGGAAAAAAAATAACAAAACATAGAAAAACAGAAAAAAAAACTGAGAGGAGAAAATAAGAAAAAATAAAATAAAATAAAATAAAAAGAGAAGAGAAAATCGGGAAAGTGAAGAAAAAAGAAAAGAAAGAAAAAAAAACAACAAGAAAAAAAAACCCCAAAAAAGGAAGGAGTGAACAGTAGCCACCTTCCTCTCCCTCGGGTCACTGTGCATGTCGAAGAGATCGGCGTCGTGTCTCGTGCCACCACCCTCATCCGTGTGCTCGCTGTGCCGTCGCGAGATCGACGCCGTCGCTTCCCCCTCCTTCTGCCGCTGGGCGCGCCTCCAGGAGTGGATGACCCGCCACAGAACCCGGCGGATCCAGCTTCTCCGCGTCTTTCGCCTTCTGCCGACGCCGCCGCGCCCTTCTTTCCGCCCCCAGAGTCGCCTCACACCGCTTGTCTTCCTGCCGCGCTCGCCTTGTCTTCCTCGCGCCGCCGTTGCCGCTGTAGGTGAACGACCCGTTTCTTCTAGGCGGGTCACGACCGGGTCGCGAACCTGGTTGGGTTGGCCTTGACCGGGTTTTAGTTAAAAAAAAAACATATATATATATATATATTTTTACATATTTGCTGGTATTTAATTCTGGAAAAATATATATACTTATATTTTGGAAAATATGTAAGTTTAACTATGGTTTTGAAAAAAAATATATATAAATATATATATTGGTTAATTTTAGAAAATTAAATAACTATATTTTGTTTTGAAAATTATTATTATGTTTTATACCATGATATATATATTCTGGAAAATTATATATAAGTTATTATTTTTCTAGAAAATTATGGAACTACCTTTGGAAAAATATATATTGTATACATAATTTATATTTCCGAAAATAGAAAATTATGTTGATATTATTATGGTTTAGAAATGTATTTTATCTTTGAAAAATATATATGTATATTTATAATTCGTATTTATTTTCAGAAAATGAGTTTATATGATTATATTTTTCTGGATTGGGTTTTCTAAAGATATTTTGATTTAATATTTTGGAAAATATATATACATATGTTATCTTTTCCAGAAAATTATGGTGATTATATTTTGGGAAAAGTATAAATATTTTTTTGAAAGTATGTTGAAAAGAGTTATATTAAAGTATTAAATACCGAAGTAATATTCGGATATACGTACGATATATTATTTTCGGAAAAGGTTTTAAAAACGATTAAAGATAATTTTATGAAATATAACCGAGGGGGATGATGTTTAATTTACAATTTCTAGCATGTCATGGCATACCGATTATGTGCATCTTATGTGAGCATATTTGTTATTTGGTATATAGGAGCTGGTATCGAGCAGTTTCTGTGGAACCGGCTTTGGAACCTGTTGAGGATTCCGTAACTGATAATCGGCTAAGGTGAGGATGGATAACCCTTGATATGTTGCCTATAATACTGTTGTGTGTTCTTGATACTTGGATGTGCTTTGTTGTTGATTGAACAGTTGTATGCTGAAATATATATTGTTGTTGGATATTTGATGATATGGAATTGTGTTGGTTATTTGGCTTCTATAGTTATTGTTGTTGTTGTTGTTAGATTGTATTGTGGTTGGCTAATCGGAATTGCCTGTGATTGCTTGATTGAACTGTTGAGTTAATTGTTATTGGTTTCCATGGTTATTGTATGGTTATTGATGTTGGTTGTTAACAGAGGGTTAGTGAAACATCCCGATCCGTATTTACCGTTATATACAATAAACACGTGGGACCACATACTACTACAGTAACCATAGTGGTAAATATCACAACCAACAGTATTAATACAATAAAAGTACATAATACATCAACAGTACTTGTCCCGGCACGGGAACATTATTACAACAAGCAACCGAATCAAGAAATAAAATGCAAGCAGCGGAAGTCTTAATACAACACAGCAATAGACAACAGTATAAACATGATGCAATGCAGGATGGATCCGGGCCTGGTAGAGGGTGCACTACAGCTTGCCTCGAACGTACCTGAGCTACGCACAATCAAACTACGCGACCAAGTCACGCAGGCGAGGGGTGAGTCCGAAGTGCTCACCGGGTAAAATCCATAAGCAAGATAGATATAAAAACAACCATAAGTAATCCAAGTCACATCAACAGCAATTAACTAGGGATCACACGAACCCTAAATAACACACTCTGCGGTTCTAGACACGCTATACCAATTTTATTATCAGGGCCCCTATCACTGGTTAAATGATGGTCGTCGCCTGGTAGTCAAGCTAGCTAGCCTGTGGACCCCGCCCTAGTACCTCCACGTATAACTGGCACAGACAGGGAGCAGACCCCAAGCACACTCTCCCCCAGCGCCTAAAATAAAAATTGGTACAGACAGGGAGCAGACCCCAAGCACACTCTCCCCCAGCACCGTAAAAATAAGACTACCATCTGGTTGTTCCAACATTTAACTGTGACTTACTAGATGTCTAAGTGTATCCAGTTTTATTATTTCTAGTTACTTAATTTCTATTATCCTCCTTTCTCTCATTATCCCGAGCAGGCTCACACCCTCTCCGCTCGTCTGGATAATACAAGCTTATTCAATTGTTCTCCTAAACTAGTACCCTCGGTACTCTACTCACACAATATTCACAGTCAACAACAACAATAATAACCTACTAATACCAGCATTTCCAACATTATCAATAACATCAACAGTAGCATCAATTCAGCAACATCAACGGCAATAAATATCAATTAAATTCATTTCACAACAACCATTCACAGCCACAAAGAATTACTCAAGCATATAACACAAATAATAAACAACAACAACTTGGTACTACGAGCAGTATATAAATATTTACTTATCCTCACCTTAGCCGATTTCCTACTCCTGAAAGTCCTCGAAATGTTCTGGCTCAGGCTCCTCGGGGTACTGCTCGTTATCAATTCCTATATCAAACAATAATTATGCACACATAAGATGATATGCAAATGCTCAACTATTACTGTAAGCCGTAAAGTAAATACTGTGCTAACTCGATACTCCCTCGGTTTATTCCCATTATCATCATAATTCACCATTTATTTTAAATGTCAAAAATAATACCATACTTGTACCCGGTTATTATTCCGGTACATATTTACTTTGATAATACCCTTTCCATTTTTATTTTCCTTAAGTATGTACTTTCCAAAATATTTCTTTTACTTATATTTTCCAAATTAATTACCATACTATAACTATGTCGCCACAAGTGTATATATATTTATAATATTATTCCCCAAAATTATTTCCCAAAATTATCTATTTTTTTCTAGATTTAATTTCTCTTATTATTATTATTATTATTATTATTATTATTTTTTTGGACTGGGCCAAATAGTACTAGCCCAGTCCCATAACACAATCAGCCCATCCTAAGGTCCAGGCGCAAGGCCCTGCCAAGGCAGCAGGCCCGTTGCACAGGCCCGCCCAGCCCAGGCCCAACACCCAACGGACCCAACAACCCCGACCCGTGTCTCACAAATCGGGTCAAACCTTTGCTACCGGGTCGAGTCCATCTTCAAGCGGGCCTGCTCACCTTGGAGGTTGCAGACGGCGGCGCGGCACAGGATGACGGCGGAACAAGGTGCGGCGATGAGCAGCGAGAGAGGAGGGCGGTCGCGGCGGTCAAAACGAGCAAAGAAGAAGACGGGTCCGACGGCGACAACGGCTCTACCTCCTGTAGCGACGGCGACCGAGCAAGGCGAGGCGCAGCGGCGGTTCTGCTGACGAGGTGCGGCGACTGCGTGAAGGAAAGGGAAGTGGCGACGGCTTGAGAGGTGGTGCAGGCAGTTGGTGGTCACGGTGGTGGTGGAACCGGGGAAGAGGAAGAAGGTGTGGGTGGTGTTTTGTACCCAAAACGACGGTGTCTAGGGGTTGTTGTGTGTGTTTCTTTCTTTTCTTTTTTTTTTTTTTTTCTGGTATTGGTTTGTACTGATGGGTTTTGTGGTGAGCTGAGGTATGTGTTTATGCAGGTGAAGTTTGCAGAGGAAGGTGGTACTGGGTGATGGGTTTGCAGGCAGAAGAAATAATGGGAGCAAGACACAGTCACGGGCTTCACAGGTGGAGACAGATTTTCACGTGCTCACAGGAAAAAGGCGGCTGCATAATTCAATTATGCAGTCGTGTCCCGTCCGGACCAAAAAATATCTATAATACCCCCTTGACTTTATTTATGGCCCGATAATTCGAGGTTAAACATGACTTTACTCGAGATTTCTGGACCAGAAAAATTCCAACTTTGGTCCGTAAAATCCGCAGAAAAATCCCGAGCATTGGGTAAGGGTCGGTTTTAGAATCCGATGCATAATTTACCCTGAAATAATTACCCAAGACTATTTTTATATGGTAAATTACTGTACAAAGCATTTTTACAGTCCCGATAAAATGTAAATTTTTACCCGAGCTATTACAGTTAGTCTGTTAATTGTGGTTAAATTGGATATTTGGGAAAAATAAAATGGAAATTGGAAATGATGATGATTTAATTGTCACGTGGAAAGTAGTGGTACGACTAGATGGTTTGTGACTAATTCTGTGGTGTTATGGTCGGTTACTTGGTTTGGGAATGTTGATCCCGGTTTGGTTTGGTTATTGGGATGTTGATCCCGGATTGGTTTGGTTTATTGGGATGTTGATCCCGGGTTTCGTTTTGGCCTGGCATCCGGAATTAGTTGATAACCTGGTACGACCCTAGCTTGTCCAGTGACGAGGCCCGCATATTAAAATTAGAAAAGTTAATGAGTGAGTCGTGTCTTTCGTGTCTTTTAATTTTGGGTTTGGGATGTCGATTCCTGTGAGTTGGTTTTGGAATGGATATGACTTAATTTTCATGTGGTAAGTAGTGGTACGACCGGATGGTTTGAGACAGTTTTGTGGTGGCCATGATCTGGGTTACTTATGATGCGCATGTTGATGCCGGTTTGATTGGGATGTTGATCCTGAGATTTGTTATTGGGATGTTGATCCCTGAGATTTGTTATTGGGATGTTGATCCCGGGTTCTTTTTGATCTGGCACCAGGAACAGGTTGATAACCTGGTACGACCCTAGCTTATCCGTGACGGGGCCAGAAAGATAAAATTAGAATAATAATAAAGTCTTTGGTATGTTTGGGTCGAGTCTTTGGTTTGGTAGGTTGTGGCTGTTGTTGCCTATTTGTCTTCCTTGAGTTTTATAGTCGCTGCATATTTCTGTTTATCCATGATTGTACTTCATTGTACCTGTGAGCGTTTCGGACTCACCCCTCGCCTGCGGGGTTTCATCCCGTAGGATGAGTTATTCGTGGTACAGGTACGATGCATTTTGGCTGCTATGGCATACCCTCGGGCAGGACTCGGATCCATTAGTTTGCATTGGATTTTGCATATGTTGGTATTGAAATTATAAATGCTTCCGCTGTGCTATAATTTGAGTCCCCGAGTAAGGGTGATGCGTTCTTGATGTTGGGCCGTTGGGCCAGATTTCTGATGTTTATGATGTGACATTGGGCCGTTGGGCCGATTTTTCTGATATATTCATTGATTGTGCCACGTGTCGGCACTGTTGTTCGGTAATCACTATTTGTTGGGTAAATTTGGGTCGGGGTGTTTCAAAATATTGTAAACAAGTAGTTAGTCACTCTTTGTGTTTTGAAACCTCTATTAGATTTGAAACCTAGTATTTAAAAAAATTTTTAGGCATATCTTAGAGTTAAACATTGGGAAAACTCTAGGATAAGTTTAGGTTGAGTTTCGTAAGAACCTAGGTTGGAGAGTTAAACTTTTGAAAAAAACACTTATAAAGGTTGGATTTGAGCTTTTAATTTTTTTTTTTTTTCATATTTTGGGTTAAGCTTTGTAAAATCTTAGATTTGAGAGTTAAACCTTTGAAAAATTTGTTGTAAAGGTTGTGTCTTGAGTTTTGAGAAAGTTAGGTTATAATACGTTGGGTTTTACCTTTCCAATAAACTACTCTCAATAAAATACTCTTAGCTATCTTCGGCCTAAATATTTCCTTTTTTTTATCTTGTTAAATATGTCCTTTTTTTGATCTTGTTCTTTTCCTTTGTTTATTTATTTTTCATTGGTTTTCCTTTCCTTTTACTTTTTCTTTTTCTTCCTAACTTAACTTGATTTTTTAAACCGGTCTACCATATTTTCTTTACATTAAGAAAAAAATTATACTCTTGCCACATGTTCTTTTACTTAATTTTAATTTTTGCAAAAAAAAGGAAAATAAAAAATAGAGTTAAAGGAAGTTTTTTTCCTCTACTAAATACCCCCAAACCTTTATTTTTAATACATTTATAGACAAGAAAAAGAGGGAAAAAAACACTGCATTAGTCAGAGAGGTCAAGCAAGGACTGTATTTATTTAATTTTTGTTTTTCTGTTTTAGAAGAAGTGGTCACCGGTCAAGCGAGGCAAAGGAGAGTTCCATTCCATACGTAAGATAAAAACGTTTTACTCTCTGTTTCCATCTTCGCACAAAAGCAGCAAAACCACATGGAACCCAACCCGGCCAGACCCAACACCGAGGATCCCCTCCTTCCCCGTGGTTCCCATATCGAATCCACCGCCACCGGAGACGACAAGTCGTTCACCAAGGGGAAATCAGCCAAACCCAAACCCAAACCCACCCAGTCAAATTCGACCAACGGCTCGGAGAGTACCGCCCAAACTCGTCCCCGGAGAAGCGTATTGCCCAACGCCGAGTCGCTGACCTGGCTTCCCTCGGGATGGGAGGTGGAAGACCGAGTCAGGTCATCTGGCGCCACTGCCGGCTCCGTTGACAGGGTGAGTTAGTGGTTGTTGTCTCCCCGCTGATTTTACTCGCGATTGTGATTCTAGTGGTTAAATCTCAATTGGGTTTCGGTTTCTTGAATTTTTAAGTCTATTAAATAGATGGGTTTTTGTAATTGCTTGTAACTAGATGGGTTTGAGCTGTCTGGGTTCCAGTTTTCCCTTGACATTTCCCTTTTTGTTAATAAGTTGATATTATGGGATGTTTAAAGTGAGACTCGAGCTCAAGACCTCATTTCCTTGTTGTCATTCTCGTGCAGTATTATTTTGAACCATCCACTGGTCGCAAGTTCAGATCAAAAAAAGAGGTGCTGCATTATTTGGAAACAGGAAGTCTGAAGAAGAGGAAGAAAGACTCAATTGGTGACAACAATGTGAGGAACAAGTTTCTGTTTGACTATAGTTGTTTCCCTGACCCATCGTGGTTCAGTTTTGCCATAACATTGTATCATTTGGTGCTTTTCCATTGACATTGCAATTGGTTTCTTCTGCAGTCATCTGACAGTTCCTCGACCCAACCGAGCAAGCCTGATGATGCGAGCATGAAACCTCCCGAGGTCAAGTTTGATTTCAACAATGTCCCTGACACCGTGGAATGGGTTCTATCAGAGGCAAAAACGGATGTCTGGACACCCTCGGTTGATGGTCAATCGGTGCCTGAGAATGCAAGGCGAGGCTGGACTGCCACATTCAGTTCTGTAACATCCAAAATGCCATTGTGATAACAATGCGTTGACAGCATGTAGATGAGACTTTTTTTTTTTCTGATGGTTTAGGCCATAGCTTGGCATAGACGGGCGAGGAGGGGTTAGTTTTTTGCTTTTTTTCATGTAGATGAGTTTTGCAATTATTTTGGATCTTTGTGCTCATCAAAATAGGGTATGGCTTGTTCTATGATTGGCAGATAGTCTCATAAACCAATGACTGATTCTTTTGTTCCTTAAGGAAGATTGTTGTTTTGCAGTAGTTTTAGGCTGCTCTACCCCTTGTGCGAAACTGTTTTGGTGGTTCACATCGCTCTGTTACAGCAATATCAAAATCCTCTTTGTTAACTTTTCTTTTCTTTTTTTCTTTTCTTTTGTTGGCTTTCCTCTTTTGATTACTTGCTGCCCGCACCGCACCGCACCTCATCATGTGAGGAATAATACTGGTTCTTTTACATGAGAAGGGTATGTCAGTTTTTGGCAAACTATGGGATTGGGCAGTGTTGTTTGGGTAATTGCTTTATCTGACTTAAAGAATCAGCACAAACGAAACGGATGAACCAAAAAAATGTGTGCTCTGCAATGGATATATATTCTTCTTTAGGGGGACGGAATAGCAATGTGTCTTCAAGCGAGAAACCCCTTGCCAGAGTATATTTCTAAGAGAATTCATATCAAACTGTGATGGTTTGGATTCATCTGCAGGCCCTCTTGAGATCTGGGGCTAAGTAATCAGGAAAACATTTGTCAGCACGAAAAAACAAGCAAAATGGCCAATAAATTTAGCCAATCTCTTATAGTATTTATATCTCCCAAAGATATAGGAGAGAATTTACCAAAACAATAACAATAGAGGAGAGAATAATTTTCAATAACAGAACACACACGATGAAGCGGAGTCTATAGTGGTAAAATTTTGAAAAAAGTAAAAAGTAGATGGCTGGAAATGGAAGGCGTCAATCCAAGTAAGAGGAAAATCCTTGTGCCGGTTAAATGCTTAAAAGTATTACTGCCTACCATTAAATGTATTACCCGGGAAAAGCTCGGAGGGGCATTAGGGTCATTATAGAAAGACGCCTACTTGCGCTCCACTCACGCGGCTGCTATAATAACAAGGTGAAAAAACTGCTTGTGCTTTTCCACATCAAACAATCCGCCGGAGCTCTTTCTACTTCCTTTGTCTTTTATATATATATTCTCTTGATCTCATCGCCTAAAGCAATCGTTATCATGGCCAGAAAATTCTTCGTCGGCGGCAACTGGAAATGCGTAAGTCTCCGTTTAAAAGCTAAACTGATCTAGCCTAAATCTCCGATCACTGTGGCCCTGTTACTTCAAAGCAATAGCTTAGTGTGTGTCTTGTGTGTGCGTAAGTGTTTAGGCCTGTAGATCTACCTGTTTGACTTTGACTTCCATGTTTGCTGAGATTAAATTTTTAAATTTTTTGAGTGATTTTTTGAGTGATGGACTTGTGGCTCTCCAGCTTTACTCTCGGCTGGATTTCGTGCCTTAACCATCTCGTTAACATTAAAGAAACGATTACTCTTACTAAGTTTTGGTGATTTACCGGTGTATGGTTTGTATAAAGCTTGGCGACCGAGTCTGGTTTTTTGTGTGTTTGCTAATTGCTAGTTGTTAAGGGAAATATGCTGGATGTACTATTGGTTTGGTTTGAGGTTTTAAGTCTCTTTTTTTTTTCCCCCTGTAGAATGGGACCACTGAGGAGGTCAAGAAGCTTGTTACCGTATTGAATGAAGCTGAGGTCCCATCAGAGGATGTTGTTGGTAAGCTTTTTTCTTCTTCTTCTTTTTTTTTTTTTAATTGGTGAGAGGAGGATTCCTTCATTAATCGTTGTATGTTCTATCCTGGTTTTCAATGGATTAGTGGAATTCCTTGCATGATGCATCAAATTTCTATTGTCAGGATTTTATCCTTCTGTTGTTAGTGTACCAAATGCCCTTAAGACGTTAGGCCAGTTGCTCTGCAACACGCTCAACTAGCTTTTGGTGATATTACTGGTGTCAGCATTCCAGCTGACCTTAAAGCATTCTATTTCTGTCCAGTTCTTTAGCTCATAGAAGCATTATCCATGAGGCTTAGTTTTGAGCATTAAGTTACCACTCTAGTGGAGAATGTCGCTTTCTTGTATCTATCTGACGGTAATTTCTGTATTTTAACTCCCTGCGTATTTATTCGTTTTTATTATAGAGGTTGTTGTCAGCCCTCCATTTGTGTTTCTGCCTCTGGTGAAAAGCTTATTGAGGCCTGACTTCCAAGTTGCTGCACAAAATTGTTGGGTTCGCAAAGGTGGTGCTTTCACTGGGGAGGTTAGGTATGTTCTTTCCTCATGTACACTGTTTTCCCGGATGCGATGTTTCTTCTGTTTGCTCCTCAGTTTCGAATGCCATTGTGTTACATTGCTATTGATGTGGAAATACTTGTGGGCACTTGAACATTATATCTTTTCATAGATGCATGGGCTGTGTTTAGTTGAGATTGGTGAGCCTTGAGAGTGTATATTCTTCAAATTTTGAGCTCCTTTGAAATACAAACGTTGAAAGCTAGGATACCCTCTAAATTTTCCTATAGGTTTCACATTGTTGGTTGCACCATTAGTCAACACTTGAATGTATGGGATCTTCTGTGTGATTATCTGAAGGCTTCTGAAGACTCAGGTTCTTTAATTATCCTTAAGAAATTATCTATTTTGGACGACTTCCTATAGTTTGATGGGCGACACAAGTCTTAGGCATATATACTCATCATGCCGAGCAATTACAAGTTGGTATGATCGACCTGGGTTTAGAATTTTATTTTCAAATTCATTATTTTTTGGTTTGCACAGCTGTTGCTTCTAACAATGAGCATTTTGATCCAACCATCCTTATCACTGTTCTTATAATCTTTATCTAATGCATTCATGTCATTTTTTCCTCTTCTTGCTGTAATTGTTTTATCTTGTGTCATTTGTATATAGTGCTGAGATGCTTGTGAACCTGAATGTTCCATGGGTCATTCTCGGACATTCGGAACGACGCGCCCTTTTGAATGAGTCAAATGAGGTAACCCCACTTCCCTTTAGTAACGTGTTTATTTACTTGTATTAACTTTAAAAATAAACAGCAATAAAAAAATTTTGCTTCTTGTTATTGGTTGTTCAAAACCTTTCACTACAATATTTGGAACAAATTATTTACATCAATTATCTCTTCAGTTTGTCGCAGATAAAGTGTCATATGCACTTTCCGTAGGCTTGAAGGTGATTGCTTGTATTGGTGAAACCCTTGAGCAAAGAGAATCAGGAGATACAGTGGCTGTTGTTGCTGCACAAACAAAAGCAATTGCAGGTATTCCCTCTATGTTAAGGTGCCAAAGTTCCCAGGAGGGATTTTTTTCCCGTGCCTCAGATTTTTTACACTATGGATATGGTGTAAAAAAATTTATTGCAGCTATTCGTGACTAGGATCTAAGTTTAGTTGGAAATTGCCATTTCTTTTCCATTGGATTTACAATTGTAGTTCCATTCATTATATAAAATTTATCCAATTTTCTATAGATGACATTTTGTATTTCACACAGTCTCTCTTTCTCTATCTCACTCACACACACACACAAACACCTAAATACAACTTCTGTGCTTGATTCTTAACACTTCTTCTTCACCTGCAGAAAAAGTATCAAATTGGACTAATGTTGTTTTGGCTTATGAGCCAGTCTGGGCCATTGGTACAGGAAAGGTTGCAACGCCTGCCCAAGCTCAAGAAGTAAGTTTGGGTGTTTCTGCTTTTACTAGGCTTGCTGTTCTTGCTGGTGTTCTGTATTTTGGTGCTTGTTTGAAAATAAACCTAATTTGCATGTGCTTGTTAATATATATGTCAAAAACCATGATTTGAGTTGTCTTAGAATGGCATTTGAATGGTGAGTAATATGATACAATCGTCTCTGTTGCTTAGAGTATTATTGATTTGTTACCTTACAGCTTTTTTTTGAGCATGGCCCAACTCTGAAATTTAATTATGTGTAGGCAGTTCTTTTTACTTGTACTCCCATGGCACCGAATTGGATTTTGTACAAGAAGTTGTCTTGTTGTAGTCCAATGCAGTAGACTGGTTTTTGGATTTTGGTCATATATATAGGTCACTTATGGATGAACATCATAATTCTTTCATCGGGATCAATCCTCCTGTTGTGGTTCACCTTTTTATGCAGGCAATTCTCCATTATGTTGCTAGAACCAATGCATTGATTGTTGTATATTCTCTCAATATGTGAATATTTATGCCAGGTACATTTTGAGTTGAGGAAATGGCTTCACGATAATGTTAGTGCTGAAGTTGCTGCATCAACTAGAATCATCTATGGAGGTACTATCTCCTTTTTTGTTTATTTTTTTACATTTCAATCTCACTGTTTATGTCGTGGCATTCTTTTATTGCTTTATTATTCAAAAACAAGTAGCATAACATTACATAATAGCTTGTTGCATTGTGATTCTTTAGGAGTTCCTGACATTTTTATTGTTGTTGGTACTTAAAACTTTTCAGCACTGTTGCTTGGCCTTCAGCTACACTGGAAATTTGATCTGCCTATCTGCTTACTTATATTAGGTGCTAGATATATAGATTAGGACCTTCCAAATGCCGGTTGTTCTTGATATTATAGGTATGCAGATGCTTGACCATTTCTTAAAGAGAGGTTCAGCCAATAAAGAACTTGAACCGAACTCTAACAATTGAACTGTGTTTCCTTCCTTCCAGATACACCTAATGTTTCTTCTCGCTTCAATTAGTTAGTTGAAAAGGGTTGAAGACATCCTAGATTAGTTAATAGAACAGGAATTTAAATCTCGTGTGAACTTGATCTACTGTTCTTTCACCACTTTTTAGATGATGTCCAATCCAAAGATCTTAAAGAGTTGAATAAGACTCTTATTCATTGAATAAGGTTCACCTTTGGTGCTGTTCAGTTTCAGGTTTTGCTAGTTGTAGTTTTGTACTGTAAGACTAGCTGTCACTGTGTTTAGATGGAAGAATGTTTAGGTCCACCATCATCAGAACTGGGGGTTCTTCGTTCCACCCTTCTTTATCTTGCTAAGTTGAGCAACAAACTACATAATAAATCTAATGTTTGCATCCTTCTGCTTTACCATAGGTTCTGTCAACGGAGCAAACTGCAAAGAGTTGGCATCCCAACCAGATGTTGATGGATTTTTGGTCGGTGGAGCTTCTCTGAAGGTGTCTCTTCTCTCGATGCAAAAATTATTTCTTCTTTTCTTTCACACTTTTGAACTTTAGTGGCTAACTCTTATCTATGGTTTCATTTTGTCAGCCGGAGTTCGTTGACATCATCAAGTCTGCTACTGTGAAGAAAGAGTGATTAAGTTGAAGGCGCCCTTAGTTTGACAGCTGTTTATTTCGTTTTTGAGAATGTGGACCTTGAGGCAAAATCACTTAGTTGTTTCGTCCCTTGGGCTTGGAAGAGACCTAACCCATAGTAATAATAAATCAGGTTTTCTGTTGAAGACCTTATGTTGGTTTCTTGAGATTTCTTACATGACGTAGCAAGAAATGATATTCTGGTATATTATTCTGTTGGTTTTTGAATTTTATAGTAATGTTGAATCGACTGCAGATGTTATAGTTGTCTTGTCTGTACGTAGTCTGTAGTTCTTTCAACAGTTCTCATTACAGCCATGGGTTGCCTCCTTGGAGATATTGCTAAGACTTTCGCAATACTATGAAAAATGGATGGACAACCCCTGTGACCTGTTTGGTGGGTTAACCGATCCATCGAGTTTGGCTGGGCATCCATTCATATAACCTCAAGAATACGTATTCTGATAAATCTGATAACAATAAAATAATTTTATGTTTGCTACTCTGCTTTTTTATTCCGATCTCAGTTGTTAGCTTCTCCTTCATGCTTATCTTTTGCTCTCTTCTTTGCTTTGCACCTCTCGGTTTCAAAGAAACGACATTGTCAGGGCATGGCTGTTTTATAATAATTTACGTAACATATCTACTACAGGTTGCAATAGTGGCTACTGGCTGATGATGCTGATCCCATGCTTCATTATCCCTTCTAGTAGGCCCCTAGCACGGTTATGGTTTTGATTGGAGAATTTAGAATGCTTAAGTTGTGTTTCAATTAGATCTTAATCTGAAATTGTCGAATACTCTTATGATTCTAGTTCTTGGATTTATGAAGTGGCCAAGGTTTCTTGCCAAATCTCTTTTGCATTCTCCGTAGACAAAAAAAGATTAAGAATGCTTCAGTGTTGTTTTTCATTTCGCTTTCTTGCTAAAACGTTTTGTCCCTCAAGTTGCAAAACGATATTGAGGTCCCAAAATGGACAAGTTGAATAGCGACCCTTCATTGCAAAGTGAGTTGCGAGGAAAGAGGTCTTTGGTCCATACACACACAAAACGCAAACGGAACGAAGAAGACCAGTACTGGCGTACGTGTACTCTTTCCATAGATTTGTATCACTTTCACCTTGACTTTTTTGACTGTAAATTTCGTCATAAGAATATATCGAATCTGGAAACATCCTCAACTTCGCTAGCAAGACGCCAATTATAGCAACGACAAGATCATCGCACAATTCTGGCATAGGGTGAATTCTTTAAAAAAATGGGAAGATGATCTACCAGAAGAAGCTCGAAAGTGACCTCCTCCTCCTGCTCTCCAAATCCAATTTGTAAAATTACATAAAAAATTTTTAGTACCATTAATTATTTAAAGCTAAGATAGTGACTTCAAAGTCTTACGTAATGCCGGGCACAGACACTCTGTCCACAAAAATATAATTTTTCTTGAAGGGGGGAATAGAGGGTAGTAGTAGTAGTAGTGTTTGTACTGCTGCTAGTATGGTAACAATTGCAGTGAACAGATCAACAGAACAATCAACAATGTGTGTGTGAAGATACTGAAACGAGGCCGTGCTCAACAAACTGGCAAGTGGCAAAAGATTGGCGGCACGCTTTCCTAGTTAAACTTTTTAAAAAAATATAATTGTTTTTGGTGGACGGTCTTAATTTAATTGGTACTTACTTGGTTAGCTTGGCTACTGCTGGCATATCAGCCGAGCCAAATAAGCTGATCTTCTTTTCAAATTCTTTTTTGATAGGCTCGTTTCTAGTTTTTATCGCTGAAAATGAGTGACACCTGGAATACATGCCTAGTGGTGGTGGACTCCTGTCCTAAAAATTGGTCCTGTTGACGAGACTTCCCAGTTGAAAAGTCAAATAAAGTGGATAATAGCAACTTGTTTAGTTGGCGAAATTATTCTCTATTTTTATATTCTTTTTTCAATTTTTATTTTCTATTACGAAATTGAAAAAAAATTAGAAACTTTGTTTATTGAACAAGAATATGTTAGTTTCCTAATTTCTAGGTTAGTTGTTAATTTTGTAGCTATATAAAGGTCCTACTTTCTAATGGAAAAGCATCCCAAGCATTAGAGCTTTCTAGCATTTCTCTCTGAGTATTCTAAGAGGGTATTCTCTCTTTTCTTATTTGTTGTCTTATTATTACTCTTTGTGAGTTTTTCTATCTTTCCTAACTCGGGTTCTGCACGACCTGCTTGTGCAAATTAGTCTTGCTTAGTATCAGTACAGTCTGTCTGTGCAACGAGGTTGGTTGTGTGAAATGTTAGTGCTTTGTGCTGCGCATAGTTCAACAATCTGGTAGCGGAGCAGGTCCTTCTTCGGGAAGTCACGTGGTGGTGTTTTGTGAGAATCTTTTGTCGATACAATGACCGACCTACAAGTTATCGGCGCAATGGAGAAGCTCAACAACAACAACTATAGTACGTGGTCAACTTGCATGATGTCCTACTTGCAAGGACAAGATCTGTGGGAAGTGGTCAATGGTACCGAGGTAGCACAACCTGCAGATGCAAACGGAGAGTTGCGGAAGTGGAAGATTAAAGTGGGCAAGGCAATGTTCGCTTTGAAGACAACAGTAGGAAAGGAAATGTTGCAATGCATACAGAAAGCTGAAACTCCGAAAGAAGCTTGGGATACACTTGTCACTCGGTTCTCTAAAAAGAATGATACGAAGCTTCAACTTTTAGAGAACGAGTTGTTGTTGGTGACACAAGGCAACATGACAATAGCACAATATTTTCACAAAGTGAAGTTCTTGTGCAGTGAGATTTCGGAGTTGGATCCAGAAGCGTCTATCGGCGATTCCAGGATGAAGAGAATTCTTATCCATGGTTTAAGGCCGGAATTTAGAAGTTTTATTGCTGTTGTACAAGGTTGGCCAAAACAGCCATCACTTGAGGAGTTTGAGAATTTGCTAGCCGGTCAAGAAGACTTAGCTAAGCAAATGGGAGGAGTCTCGTTAAAGAATGAAGAAGAGGCACTCTATGCAAAGAAGAGCAAGTGGAATTCCAAGCAGTATGAAGGTGGTGGATCTAAGAAGAATGGTGACAAGTTTAAAAGTCGTCATGGTGAGATGAGCACTCGTGAAGGAGGCTCGAAGAACTATTCCAATGGAAGGAGGTTCGAAGGAAAGTGTTACAACTGTAACAAGAAGGGACACATGGCGAAAGACTGTTGGTCTAAGAAGAAAGCCATGGAGAGCAATGCTGCCACATTCAAAGATGAAGAAGAATGGGATGCTGAAGCGTTGTTTGCTGCAGAAAACGAAGATTTTGTATTTACGGCAACAACACATAATCAAATCGATTATGCGAATGACTGGATTGTTGATTCAGGTTGTTCAAATCATATGACAGGTGACAAAGCCAAGCTGCAGGATTTGTCAGAATACACAAGTAGCCGTGTGGTGGTGATAGCAAACAACTCCAAGTTACCAATAGCCCATGTTGGTAACACGACTGTTTCTCCTCAGTATGGTGATGTTGAAGTGCCACTCCAAAATGTCTATCACGTTCCAGGCATGAAGAAGAATCTCTTATCGGTATCACAATTAACGTCTTCTGGTCACTTTGTCCTGTTTGGCCCACAAGATGTTAAAGTATATCGAGGTCTGGAGGTGACGGAAGATCCAGTGATGAAAGGACGAAGATTGGAGTCAATCTACGTGATGTCCACAAAAACGGCATATGTAGACAAGACAAGGAGAAGCGAAACAGCAGAGTTGTGGCATATGCGGTTGAGTCACGTTAGCTATTCCAAGCTAGACGTGATGATGCAGAAGTCGATGCTGAAAGGGCTTCCACAACTTGAATTCAGAAAGGATGTTGTGTGTGCAGGCTGCCAATACGGAAAGGCACACCAGTTGCCGTATGAAGATTCGAAGTTCAAATCAAAGGAACCATTAGAGTTGGTTCATTCTGATGTATTTGGACCTGTGAAGCAATCCTCGATCAGTGGGATGAGGTACATGGTGACCTTCATTGATGACTACTCAAGACATGTTTGGGTTCATTTTGTGAAGAAGAAGTCTGAAACTCTTTCAAAGTTTAAAGAGTTCAAGGAGACGGTTGAAGCAGAGTTGAGCAGCAAGATCCGTTGTCTTCATACTGACAACGGAGGAGAGTATACCACAGAGGAGTTTTTAAACTTTCTTCAAGGGTGCCAAGTACGCCATCAATTCACATGTGCAAACACTCCACAGCAGAATGGTGTTGCAGAGAGGAAGAACAGACATTTGGCTGAAGCCTGTCGAAGTATGCTTCACGCTAAAAATGTTCCTGGACGTTTTTGGGCAGAAGCAATGAAGACTGCAACCTTTGTGATCAATAGGCTTCCTCAACAGAGGTTGGATTTTCTCTCACCCTTTGAGATACTGTGGAAGAAGAAGCCTGTCGTTAGCTACTTTCGAGTGTTTGGTTGTGTGTGCTATGTATATGTACCTAACTATCTACCTAGCAAGATGGACAAGAAGGCAGTGCGTTGTATCTTTGTAGGATACGACAGTCAGAGAAAAGGATGGTGTTGCTGTGATCCAACTACTAGGAAATGCTATACATCCCGAAATGTAGTGTTTGATGAAGCGTCTACATAGTGGTCCTCAGATAAGCAAGCACTGCCAGATTCAGATAATCTGAAAGAGACAGTGGAGTCTTCTCAAGTTCAGCTAAGTTTAGGAGAAGCTAAAGTTTTAGAAGATGGTGGACATGGTGTAGCAGTAGCTCAAAGTCCTTGGCGAACAGGTGTGCACCAAAGGCCAAATGAAGAAGTTAGGCCGAGTGAAGAAGGTGAGCCAAGTGGAGATAGCGAGCCGAGTGGAGGAGGCGAGCTGAGTACAACAGGACATGGAGAAGGTGAGCTAAGTGGAGATAGTGAGTCAAGTGAAGAAGGCGAGTTAGTTGCAGCTGAACTGCCAGCTCAGCCGAGAAGATCGGTAAGACCTAATAAGCCGAATCCCAAGTATGCCAATGCTGCTGTTGTAGAAGATGTGAAAGAACCTGAGAGTTTTGAAGAAGCATCTTTGAGCTCAAGATGGATTAAAGCTATAGAAGAGGAGCTTGCAGCATTGGATCATAACCAAACTTGGGAGCTTGTGCCACTGCCAGGAGGAGTAAAGCCTATTTCTTGCAAATGGGTTTACAAGATAAAGCGTCGCACAGATGGATCGATTGAGAGGTACAAGGCTCGTTTGGTAGCTCGAGGATTCTCTCAATAGTATGGACTAAACTACGATGAAACGTTCAGTCCAGTCGCAAAGCTTACAACTGTGCGAGTTCTACTAGCACTTGCAGCTAGTAAGAACTGGAACCTGTGGCAGATGGACGTGAAGAATACATTTTTTCATGGGGAGCTAGATAGAGAGATCTACATGGATCAACCAAAGGGTTTCGAGAGTCAAGATCATCCCGAGTATGTATGTAAACTCCGGAAGGCCCTTTATGGACTAAAACAAGCACCAAGGGCCTGGTATGGCAAAATTACTGAGTTTTTAGTCCAGGGCGGTTATGTTATGACAACTGCAGACTCTAGCTTGTTTGTTAAAGCTAGTGGAGGGAAGTTAGCTATAGTGCTGGTCTATGTGGATGATTTAATCCTCACAGGAGATAGTGAAGAGGAAATTCTCCAAACAAAGCAAAATTTATCAGTTCGCTTCCAGATGAAAGAGCTTGGACAGCTTAAGCACTTTCTTGGTCTTGAAATTGACCGTACACAAGAAAGTATCTTTCTTCATCAGCAGAAATATTGCAAAGATTTGCTGAAGAAATTTGGAATGCACGATTGCAAACCAATATCGACACCTATGGAGCCAAATGTCAAGTTATGTGCTCATGAAGGAAGAGATTTGGAAGATGCAACGATGTATCGTCAATTGGTGGGTAGTTTGATATATCTGGCTCAAACAAGACCAGACATCTCCTATGCGGTTGGTGTGATGAGTCGGTATATGCAAAACCCAAAGAAGCCTCATTTGGAAGCAGTTAGAAGAATCTTGAGATATGTCAAGGGTACACTTGACAACGGAATTCTGTACAAGAGAGGTGAAGACTGCAGATTAGTTGGCTACTGTGATGCTGACTATGCAGGTGATCATGATACCCGACGTTCAACTACTGGGTATGTTTTTAAACTCGGATCTGGAGCAGTTTCCTGGTGCAGTAAAAGACAACCAACGGTGTCTTTGTCCACAACAGAAGCAGAGTATCGAGCTGCAGCAGTGGCAGCTCAAGAGAGCACTTGGCTTGTGCAGCTGTTGAAGGGTTTACATCAGTCAGCTGATTATGCAATTCCTTTGTATTGTGATAATCAATCAGCAATACGTTTGGCTGAGAATCCCGTGTTTCATGCGAGGACTAAACACGTGGAGGTTCATTATCACTTTATCAGGGAAAAAGTTCTTGAAGAAGAAGTGGAGCTGAGGCAGGTGAAGACTGAAGATCAAGTCGCAGATGTGTTCACAAAAGGCTTGAGTGGAAACAAGTTTGAACGCTTTTGTCATCAGCTCGGTATGGTAGAAAGAGCGGGAGTTGGTGTTGAGGGGGAGTGTTAAAGATCAACACCACTAAATTAAATCTAGGTAGTTATTATCTAGATTTGGTCTTAGGTTGTTATTATTTAAAATATCTAGATTAGATATTAGTTAGCTTTATCTATTTTTCAAAGTTTGAAGGAGATTGTTAGTTTCCTAATTTCTAGGTTAGTTGTTAATTTTGTAGCCTATATAAAGGTCCTACTTTCTAATGGAAAAGCATCCCAAGCATTAGAGCTTTCTAGCATTTCTCTCTGAGTATTCTAAGAGTGTATTCTCTCTTTTCTTATTTGTTGTCTTATTATTACTCTTTGTGAGTTTTTCTATCTTTCCTAACTCGGGTTCTGCACGACCTGCTTGTGCAAATTAGTCTTGCTTAGTATCAGTACAGTCTGTCTGTGCAACGAGGTTGGTTGTGTGAAAGGTTAGTGCTTTGTGCTACGCATAGTTCAACAGAATATAGATTTTTTCCGAGTAGAAAGACAATAAAATAAGGTTTGGTCAAACAATGAAAAGATATGAAGAAGAAGAAGAAAAAGGATAAGAACATAAGAAAGAGGCGTTTGAGTCGGTGGAAGAGAACATGCAAATAGCTCGAGGAGTGAATAATAAGAAAGGACTTTGATAGAAATATAGAATAGGGCCAACACCACTTGTGGTGTAGTGGTATTTTTTTTGGTGTTTATTCAAAAAAAAATATAGAATAGGATTTAAGAGAGACTATTTTAGTCTTATGGGAGCCAGGCCAATGAGAGAGATAATGTCGGTTGACATATAAATTACGAGTAAATAGTCTTTTATGTCCTTCCACTTTGTCAATTTCGCATTTGTTGTCCCTCTTCGTTTAATTTCACGTATGTTGTCCCTCAACTTACAATTTACCGAGTCACTCTATCCATTTTACAGGCTATAGCGGGTTGATTGTCGTGGTACTGGCACGTGTCACGTGGGGGTTTATTAATTTTTTCAAAGCTAAATATTGATTTTTTTTATGAGGAAGTGAAAAAATCGCAAAAAAAATTCACAATTTGCCCATTTGTTTATTTTTTTATCCCTTTTCTGTCCAAAATTTTTTAGAATTAAATAAATTGTTTTTTAATTTATTATTTAGGTAAGAAGCTTACTCCTAACCGTTGGATTAAAATGATTAAACGAATCACCCCCAATACTAGTCCAGACAATCAACCAATCCTTCGTGAAACAAAGCCAACCATTGACGCTTTCTTCATCAACCCAAAACTCATTGAAATCCAAAAACCCATTCGTTACTAGTGGCGAGATTAAAGCGGGCGGCGGCGGCGGCGACCGTATATACCATGCACCCATCTTGGAGTCTCCTTCCTCCCATCGCTTACGACTACCAGATCGGCATAACAATTCACATTATGGATGTGGTTGTGGATCTAGATCAATTCAAAAAGTAGAGCTTCGGATCTATCTCCTTCTTTATCAGTTCATAAGAGAATGCATTCCCTGACCATGAGTTTTGTTAACTCGTCCATTATTAAGGACCAACTTTGCTGGACATAGACCGGCTGGTCTGGCTCAACTTTTGTGGTGTGTTATTTGCAGATAACATTTGAGTTGACAATGAAGCAGCTAATGAGTTTTGATCCAGGCGAATGGACTGAGAGTTTAAGGAAAGAATACGTTCTGGTTATTGAAGGATTTTTCACAGTCCCCCTGCCCCTCTTCTCCACCACATACCGCAGAGCTATCCAGGTAATTAGATATATATTCTCTCTTGTTTTTTTCTTTGGGGGCTGGAAAATTAGAAATGGGAAATGCAAAAGAATCACGTAATCAATGATAGAATGGAAAATGACATTCCCTTTTGGATTTTCTCCATGTGTGAACTGACAAATGGGGGGTAGCATGATTATTTGATGTATGAATAGAACATTCTATAGTGTGAAGTGGCAGATTTACTATGATTGTTGCTTCTACAATTCGGCAAATTCCATTTCTTCCCTTCCTTCTAGCACTTTTGGCCGCCGGTGATGGGTTCTCCGATGAGGAAATAGTAGATTTCTTGATGGCTCTGCTTGTTGCCGGCTATGAAACCACCTCTACCATTATGACTCTTGCTGTCAAGTTTCTCACCGAGACCCCTCTTGCTTTGGCACAGCTCAATGTATGTTGCTATCATCTTCTTATATCTTTCTTTCTTCTAATTTTTGCTTCTTTCTTTTTCCTTTTCATGGTATGGGATGGGCTAGGGCAGGGGATTGTGTGGCCGAAAAAGTAGGATTTTTTTCCCATTGTAAAAAGGCATGGTTGATTTTTCTGTAATGAAACTACCGGATTATGTTCGCAGGTGGTGCTCTGGTGAAGCCACAACGGAGACGCCCACGGTGGTTGTATGCAGCAGCGGTGCTCTCTCTCTCCAACACCACAGCACCACCCCGATTTGTGATAGCGGCGATGACTGAAGCAGAGCCATCGATGGAGACTCCGGCTGTTGATGGCGGCATGGGCGATGCTAACGAGGACTGCTAAACAAAGTTCAATTTGTTTTTTTTTTAATTGTGAGAGGTCTTCCCAGATCTTTCTATAAAAAAACGATTTAGATATTTTAAAAAAATGTAATTCAATTTGAAAATAAATGTAATTCAGTTAGAAAATAAATATAATTCAGTTAGAAAATGTAATTCATCCTTGTTTAGTGGGTAGGCCCTATACTTTTTTTTGCAAATAAATAATAAAACACCAATTTTTTAATTTAATAGGGTTTTAGAAATTAAAATTTTTAAAAAAGAAAAATGGTTTAAAAATTAGTAGAATGTTAAAAATAAAAGATAAGAAAATAAAAATGACATGTTTTTTAAGATTTATTTGTTTTTTATTATTATAAAACCGATTTATTAGAAAGGAGTTTTAGAAATCAAATTTGGAAAAAAAAAAGAAAATGAAAGAAAGAATAAAAAGATTGCAGCCTGCGGGCCCCATTGACACGTGTCAGCACCACGATAATCGACCTGCTGCAGTGGGTAAAATGGACAATATGGCCCGGTAAATTGTAAGTTGAGGGACAACATGCGTGAAAATAAACGAAGAGGGACAACAAATACGAAATTGATAAAGTATAAGGATAGAAAAAACTATTTACTAAATTACTAGGATGGAAGAGAAACTATTTTAATCTTATCGAATCATTATTTGGTTATGTTTGTCTAATAAAAATCTTATTAAAGAAAAGATTATCAGAAATACTTCATACTTGAAAAATAGGACTCCACATTGCGAATAAAATTGTTAAAAAAATTTAATTATTTTCTTTGTATAACTTAGAAAATGGAAGATTATTTTTTCATTTTCTAATTAAAAAAATATAATTGAATATAAAACTTTATTTTCCATCTCCATTTCTTATATTTTCTTAAATCTGAAGCAATTTTACAACTAAAAACACACCCTAAACACTCCATAATCCTATATGATCATGGTATTCAAAAAAAGAGACGATAGGCTCTCCACAATCCTATATGATTAATTATTATTTGTGTAACTAAAGCTAAACATGTGTTTCTACGTCAAAAAAAAAAATATTATGCTCTTTGTGTTTCTATTTGTTTTATTTGTAGTGGTTACGATATTATTAGTGAACATGAGAATAGAATTCTAAACCTTGGTTAAATTCGTATAATTATCCTTGTTTGGTATAGTTGAATACATCGCCGCAAGAATATGATGATTTTACTCCCCTATGTTATTAAAAAAGAGATGAGCATTTAGAAATTTGGATTGGAATACAATTTTAATATGGATAATTCAGGATATTTCCAATCATCTCGAATTTGTTATATTTTCTTTAATCCACTCACAAAATTACATAATCTAAAAATTCTCCAAAATTACATAATCTAAAAGTTACATAATCTAAAAATTTTTGAACTCTATTTTCTAATTTTATCCTGAAATGATTTAATAATTATAAACTAATACTAAAGTGTAACAATAAGATTGAAAGCATTCAGTTGCAAATTTAGAAAGTCATATCCTCAAATAAGTAAATTAAAACGACGTCGTTCTGATAAAAAAATTCGGGATTCTAAAATTTTTAGAATCCATGTCCAGTCCAAACCCAAATTGTAACTCGGATTGTCCATGCCGAATTTTAATGCATATTTGGACAGTTTGGAATTCCGAAATGAGTGTTATTTGAATTCGAAATTTGGAATTTTTGGATTGTTCGGTATCGGTGCTCACCCCCTATTATTACATACTACCACTTGTGGGGATGCACGTATCTTAAATGGCATGTCACTTCCGGATTTCATGTTCCTGACGAGATATCACTCCAGGACTCCATGACGTTACACTCTTGATGGATGTTACGCTCGAAACCTTGCTAATTGTGACTTCAATCTTGTGGTTAATGGCATAATTCTTATTTTTTATTCTTATTGGACAATAGGGTCACATTCTCTACAAATCGAACTACTATCCAGGTGCTCATTAACTCTTTTCTTCCTAGTGCCTACTTTGTCTTCCTTGCTTAATTCATCTCGACTGATTATACTACTCTTAACAATTCCAAAGTTACACCTAAGGAATTAACAATTTACCATAATTGATTTGTTTTATGTCGCTTTCATTTTCTAAATCAATAAAGTGTGTTTGGTCTTATTGGACAATAGGGACACATTCTCTACAAACCGAACTACTGTCCAAGTGCTCATTAACTCTTTTCTTCCAAGTACCTGCGCTGTCTTTTCTTGCTTAAGTTACCTCGACTAATTATACCACTCTTAACAATTCCAAGCTTACACTTAAGGAATTAACAATTTACCCTAGTTGTTGATTTGTTTTGCGTCACTTTCATTTTCCAAATCAATAAAGTTTGTTTTGCCATTTTTTATTACCGTATCCCTAAGTAAATCCTATATAATAGTCCATTTTCATAAGCTAAGATGTTCATCATTTCATATCATTTCAAGAATTTTCTTGCTAGTAGAGTTATTTCAAATCAAAATGAATTTTCTCCTAGTTACTTCCATAATTTTCCTTTTGTCATGTGCATGCATAGCACATGAGCCAATTGGAAAAATAATCATAGTAGATCATAATGTGGAGCTGATTTCACAACCATTCAAAGTGTCAGGAATGAACTCTATCCCGAAACAAAATTTGGTCAAAAATATTTGTTAAGGAAGGAATTTACATATAAGTATTAATCATTGCATATATGCGTTTAGTTTTTTCTATCTTCTTTGTCTCATCCCACTGATGCACCAACAACACAATTTTCATACATCTGCACGGACCAAACTCTCTCAGTTTACTTTAGTTGTCATTTAGGATTATAGCACAAATACCAACATCACAAATAAATTAATTTATATATTAGTTCAAAGCTTATGCATACATAATTCACTATGTAAAAATTTTGGTGTCACTCACATTTTAATAGTAAGAAATGTTGTATTATTTTTATAATATAGAATTATTTTTTTTACACTCTTCCAAAAGTGACTCACATATTAGATATTTAAAATTGAATTTTTGTATTTTCTCATGAAGAGGGACATATACAAGTTTGAATTAAAGAATGAACTGTTAAACATATGTCTCATATCGTGCATAAAAAATTACAACATTCCTCATTCTCTCTTAGTAAACTTCTTTTATATTTCTCTTATACTAAATAAAATATTCTTATATTCTAGTATGCTTATTCTATCATATTTAGAAGTGCAGTCGAAGGATTACTGATCCTAATGCAAAACATCTTCAAATAACATATTCGAATCTTAGCATAAAAAAAAAATAACATATTCGAATCTACAGATGTTGCCGAACAATAGAAGGATGTACCTATAAAGTTTGATTAATTGTATTCATATTGTTGATGCTTTCCTTGTTTACAGGGCTGGTAGCTGATTGTTACAAGCTAGTACTGTTTTTGCAATGACGAATTTTGTACTAGTAGTTATTTTCATCAATAAAAATTTGATTAGCATAAAAAAACATTAATTATATATTTTTTTTAAAATTAAAAAATAACATATCAGCTTTGGAAGAAGTTGTGATGATAAATATTGTCTTTAAGCAAAGTGATAGTCACACCCAAAAAAATCTAATATTCTACGGTTTCACCCACATAATCCACACTACCAATTTCTAGCCCGTTTCTTTGGGCAGCTTCCCGTAAGCAACTGGTAAGAAAAACAAGTTTTCTTACCTATTCGTTACGAAATCCTTACGGAAAAAATTTCTTACGGTTTGCTTTCCGTTTCCTTACGAGGACCATCCGTAAGCAAACCGTCCGTAAGTAAATTCTCACCCGTAAGGATTCTGTAAGGAAACTCTTAGAAAGGTTTCCTAACGGCTTTTACCCGTAAGGAAATGGTAAGTGTTCCTTAACAAAACAATCAGTGGGCCCCATTCGTGGAGAAATATTTCCGTAAGGAAATGGCAAGTAATTGGAAAGAAAAGAACTTTACTTACAATCCTCTGTTGTAACAAAATCGTAAGCATCCCGTAAGTAAAAATAAATAAATTGAAAAAAAAATAATCGCATGAAACCCATAACCCAAAACCCACAAACATGAATATTAAACCCAGAAACTAAAATAGAATAAATGCAAACATTCTACATCTTATTAATCAAAGAGAGAGGGAAAAAACCTAGAGCCTCAGCAAATGCTGGAAGAGGAAGGGAGAGAGGGAGTGAAATTTTGGAAGAGGGAAAACGAGCAGGGGAAGCGGGGAGGGAGAGAGAGAAACAATCAATTTGGAGGTAGAGTTTGGTGAAATTGGGAGATTTTGATAAAATTGGGAGGGAGTGAATTTTTTAGAGGGAGGGAAAAATGCTTGTCTATGCTTTTTTCTTTAAGAGGGAGTGAAATTTTTAGACAAAGCTGAAGCGCCCCGACCCGAATTTACCGTACACAGTAAACCCGAGCCGGAACTGTGACAACCCAACCCGAAATGACTCAGCATACAGTGTATAAAACAAATATCCGGGCTCGACAGCCCATAATAAAATCAACAATGAAATCTCAACCGGCCCATTGGCCCAACATTAATAAAAACATGCACAGCGGAAGACTTTAAATAACTCACTAACACTGTATGCGACACATGCAATCTATGGATCCAAGCCCGTCCAAGGGAAACGTCGCAGCCTGTCTGGAATGCACCAAACCTGTACATGAAACAACTCATCCTACGGGATGAAAGCCCGCAGGTGAGGGGTGAGTCCGAAGTGCTCAC